>APFE031010883.1:62667-88464 GCA_000404065.3 Pinus taeda
ATAAATAATGATTTAATCAAACTGCCGACATAAGACATATCTCTATTAAATACTATTTAAAACCCTCATTAAAGCTCTTCTTCTTTCTTCATTCAAGTTTGTCCTAATGATGGATCCCGATTGGGATTTGAAACGTTGATTAAAGAAATGGTTAGTAATGTGGGTTCTTTAGCTTCTAATTCAAAAGATTTAAACCAAAGAGGTCTTAAATCCAGGACAGTATGATGAATTTACGGCAACAATGCACTCCATTCCACAAGCACAATGCCTAGCCAAATTACACGAGCGGAAGCAACTCCTCGCACAGGTAGAGGAAGCACAGAAAAAGGAAGCCTTGCTTAAGGCCAGGTTGCAGCCATGGTTGGAAGAGGCTCATCAAGTCATGACCACCATCTAGGACAATATTAAAGGCTTGCAAGAGACGCAATAGATAGTGAGGCTGGCCACAGAAGGACCAACTACAAAAATGTTAGTGGAGGAAGTTAAACAGGTAGCTATGCAGAGTGCTACTGAATTTTCAGTAATTCAAGTAGAGTTGGGGGATATTCGTAGCAATATCGTAGCACCAGTCGAGTGAATCGAGGGTGAGTCATAATCTTTGTGTTGGGGGGCTATCGGGATGGGGTCCCCTGGGTCAGTTTTGGGATTAAAATAACCCAATTTTTGATATACTTTTGTAAGTAATGTAAAGTCTCCATGATTTGTGGATGAGGAGCACATAGATTATTTGAAGCCAAAGGGGTTTTAGCCCCTTGTTTATTTAAAGTTTGAGTCAGTTTTGAGATCTACCCATGGTCCATGGACCATGGGATTGTAGGTAAAAGGCTATAAATAAGTGTGTGTTAGAGTGTCTAAGGCAGGTCTATGTGGATAACGAATGGAGTCTTAGAAGTGATAGCACAAAGAAGTGGGTCAAATAGGAGAGAAGGGCTCTACAGCTGAGTGCGCAGAGGCCTAGGTAGAGTCTGTAGTTGAGTGCGCGGAGCCCTACAACTCAATGTGCAAGGTAGTTTGGAGTCTGTAAAGTTGAATTGAAGGTAAATAAAGAAATTTACTGAATAAATCGTGTGTATATTTGTTTATCTATGTTTACTTATGTTTACAATATATGCTATGGATAAATAATGTGTTTATGGAATATTGATCTAATGATTCATCATTCTCTTGAATAAGTCTTAATAAATATACACAATGCATGTTAAGGACTTCCGCAAAGACTATGATGAATTTTGTTATGTTTACTAAATAACTTAGGTAAATCTGCACGACCACTAGTTTAGAATTTTTCTCTAATGTGCATAAGTGGATAAATCAACTATTAACGGTCTGCAAAAGCTGATCGTAGACTTTTGCCAAGGTATGAAGGTTGTTTTAGTAGGGTTGCAGTACTAAGCCCTAAGGTCTTATCAATCTACGCGAAGGGAGATATTAGGCACTAAAAGACATCACACTCATATCTAGATGCAGAAACTTGGTTCTTTCATCCCCCATAGTGCTACGGGTGAGACTGCATCCTGCGCTAGGCGGGTTGTTACCGAAAGGGACATTAGTGTAAGGATTTGTTGGTTGGCACAACTAACTCTGAACCTCGGCCAAGACCCCCTAAGCCCACACCCAAAGTCTAGTTCTACAACTTCACCCTGATGGTCTACATCTCCTTCTCTATCTCATTCAACACATTAGAATCATAGCAACAAAATCATGATGACATAACTGCATACAATGACTTCACAATGCATATCTAACCTATTATGCATGCTTAACCATAACCATAACAATACATGCACAACAACCTATAGACACTATCATGCATAGCAAATTCATATACAACTGACATGCATTCATCATAAACACATCTCAACAACAACATCATCAAATTCTACATGGAAACACAACTACAACAATGGCTACCACCGTGCATACATAACAAGCACATATACAACCTACATGCATGGATGACAAACACATTCCGCCCATCCAGTCCATGTGTTGAACCATGCTCTAATACCACTCTGTGGTATCAAATATCACACATGGGAAATAGAAACCAAACACCACCAAAAGAGAATGAAACTCGCTCTGATACCACTCTATGGTATCAGATTACACCCAAAGAGAACATAAACTAGACATTCCCCAAAGAGAACAAAACTCGCTCTAATACCACTATGTAACGCAATCCTCCCACATCTAACCAATTAACTGGCCCACTAGGGTAAGAATATGATGAATATTTAGTATGATGTGATTCAACCTCCTATATCACCTTAAGGAAGTGGAATCGACACAAAAAAGCCTTACTTACCTTCCTTAGGAGCTACAGGACCCACAAAAGCTAAATCACCCCTCCAGGTGTTCAAGCCTTGAGTCAAATTTCCTTTTCACTGAAAAACCCTATATTCTCCCATGACATGGGCGTGCATTTGACTGGGACCCTTTAGTCGCTCCCAAATGCCTGCAAGGGAGAGGCTACAGTGTTTTTCAGCTAGTTCTCTGCCAGAGACTACGAGATTTAGACCGCTTTTTCAACGCTAGTCTCCAAACCATTGCCAAGAACTTGATGAGACATTCTGAGACAATAAATGACACTAATACAAAGCCTCTAACACAAAAATTGATCAAGGAATAGACCTAACCAAGCCTAACCATGACAGTCGTTTCGTCAAACATATCCCAAAAATGAAATCTAGATGTTTCAACAACAGATCTGAGCATAGGGGTCTCATACTTATCTGAGAATCATCAAGAAGGATTTATGCCTTCTCACATTATCTACATAATCATCTATTAGGTCATCCATTCATTATTGTTTCACATACTAATCAAAACATGATGAAATCCATACATCATAATTGTCATAAAACTCATTCATAACTAGCATATAACCAACAGAAATATCAATCATATAATAGGCTTATAAACCACATATAAACAAGTATATTTAGCCATAAAATACCAAGGAGAAATATAGCTATTATTGATGATTTCATAAGCCGACCATGTATGGGATTTCCACGAACCACCCAACCATAAACTAGGTTGAGCCAAATCTTTCTTTCAACCATTCACCCCCTTGCCATATTCCAAGCATGAATGTGAGATCTCATAAAACAAATCAATTGAAACCATCCATGGCTTCAATAGGCAAAATCACCTCAACCCTCAACCATTTATTCCTCTTGGCTGAAAATCACTAACCATCACCACATCAGTGTCTACCCAAGTTGTCCAAGGCTCTAGAGAGTTTGTTCCAACCCGGCTTCCAGGACTATTAACTCAACCCACGGTTGTTGCTGGGCTCTAGAGAATTTGCCCAACCAAGGCTCCAGAGTCCAGGAGTAGTAACTTAACCCATAGCTATTGTCGAGCTCCACAACATTTTTCCAACTAAGGCTCCAGAACTAGTAACTCAACCCACCAAGAGCTCCAGACAATTTTTCTAACCAAAGTGTCGAGGACTAGTAACTCAACTCAAGTTGTTACACGGCTTCTATAGCATTTTTCTAAACAAGGCTCCAAGACTAGTAACTCAACCAAAGCCATTACAAGGCTTCTAGAATGTTTTTCTAGCCAAGGCTCTAGGAACTAATAACTCAACCCAAAGCTAAAGAAACATGAGAACCAACTAGGAAAAAAAAATGAAACCCACAACACCATGGATCTCTAGGAGATGGCAAGGCTAAGCAATCTAGTGTCAATCCAGGAAATCCTCCATGCCAATGACAGATCATGACCAAATAATTGCATGCATATGCCATGCATGCCAAAAATATCAAGGAAACCATACATGCAAATCGATACCTGAAAGGAAATCCAATTGTAGTTGCTTATCTTGATTTCCTCTTGCGCTTTCTTGCTTTCCTTTGCCTTCTTGTTGCAAATCCCAAGTATGCCACACTCCTCCAAGAGTGCTCCAAGAAACTCTAAGCATTGAAGATTATGAGAGAGAGAGAGAGAATAAAAGGGAGCTTCACCAAAACCTGACAAGAAGCTTTCCAACTAATGCTCAGAAGCCTTTTTATTAGTGAGGCCTTTGTTTTCTTCATTTTCCATTATTCTCCTTCATTTTCCTCCTCACACGCAACCTGTGACCCTTCACCTTACTTTTCTCCTAATTTCCATTATTTTCTAAAATAAATGTGAAATCATACCTCATGCCTTTCCAAATCCTTTTCCATTTCTGTTGGGTGTAGGAATTACACTTAAGCAAACTCCTCAACACTTAAATTGTCAACACGGGGGATTCATAAACTTAGAGACGAAGCACATGCAATGCCAGAGATGGTATGAATATTTCTAATGTCCATCCCTACTTTCGTTAAAGGAAAGATTGCAGAATCAAACTAAAAAGAGAAAAACGCAACTTGAACCATCAAAATAATCTAAGACTGGAACAAGGGAGAATGAATTTGCAAAAGGGATTTAGAAATAAAGGGGTAATCACTATAGATAACTATTGATTAACTATTGAGTGTGTGTTTTTTCTTTAGAAGAGAAACTTAGCAGTCTCATCAGATGGGCCCCTCAAACCTGCTTAGGTAGAGATTTCCTTCTTGCACTAATCTATCGTGCACTATCGCAGTGTCCTTGCACTAGTGCAGGAACAGAGATTTATGCAAAGGCTATAAATGGTTTCTTTACTAAAAGCATTTTACTTTCTGTAAGGGCTTGAACTTTTTCAGGTTCAGAGCACTCAGATCCTATGGCAAGAAACTGGTTCTTCCACCAGATTAGATCTTCTTGCATTTAACATTTAGTTCCTAAAATAAGTGCTTAGTTACTACAAGTGTTATTACACTGTGAAATCAAATTGCACACATAAAAATGAATGTTTAGGATTTTGAAAAGAAAAAATCCATACAATTTGTCCTGTCATATAGTATTTATTGAAAGCAAGAAAATTGTGAGAAGTAAACTAGAAAGGCGTGTTGCATCACACCAAGGTGCACTGGTGCAGGTTCATTTCTCTTGCTTGGACCAGGTAGGGAAAACCAACCAAACAGAACTGCAGAAAAGGAATAGCACACCAATGTGCACTGGTGCAGGTTTATTTCTCCTGCTTAGACCAGGCAAGAAAACCAATCTGAAATCAACTGCAGAAAAGGAATAGCACACCAACATGCATTGGTGCAGGTTTGTTTCTCCTGCTTGGACCAGGTAGGAAAACCAATCCGAAATCAACTGCAGAAAAGGAATAGCACACCGACATGCACTGGTGTATGATTATTTATCCTGCTTGGACCAGGCAGGAAAACCAATCTGAAATCAGGTGCAGGAAAAGGAAATTTAACTACTTCACAAAATGGATCCGCTTTCACTCAAACAGGAATACATGTGCTTGAAATTAAATCACACTTGACAATATAAACATAAATTACAAGAAATAGGAAATAGGGTAAACGTGTTGGGTTGTTTGGGCCTGGGCCCTAGCCAACTGGTGCATTTCCCTTTCAAATAGAAACGCCACTCAATACTTTATCAATTCATCAGCTTTCAAACAGAGAAATACGATTTATAAAACATGAGGCGAAGCCCCCTTCTTATTAATTCATTGAGGCAAATACATGCATGAATACATAGTCCAGCCCAGATTTGGGCGATAACAAAACACAACAACCTGTTACCGCCTCTCTGGCTATCTCTGCTCTATACAAACTTCAATAAAAAACTATATCGTCCTATTTAGATTATTCATTATATAGATCTTTGGCCGAAGGCCAAAAAGATTGTTTAACCAATTACATAACTGATATGCAGAATTTAGCTTCTCAGCCTTCAAATTAGAAAATCCAACAAAACTAGCCATAACCAATCTCTAACTATTCGTTCTTCATAAGTTCAATCTTGGCTACCTTTGGATTGACCTTGCCGTCGTGGCTGGGGCTCGGCTGCCTTCAGATCTATCTTGTTGTCGTCGCTGAAGCTTCTCAAAACGAGGCAGTGATCAAGGAAGTTTGAATCTACTACAAGGATTTGTTGTGCTGGCACCGATGCAAGATCTGATCCTGCACTAGGATTAGCGCTTACTATAAGCACTTGACTATCAAATAAACAATGGAGATATCGATAAGTTACAAGAGTGATTATAAGCAAGAAATCATGTAATAAATAAATAATTAATGCTAAGTTAAGTTAAAAATATGAAATATAAAGTGCATACGAAATATTTCATCATTCTTGGACTAGTGCAAGATGAGGGTGTATAAGAGAGGTAAAACAACAATAAATGGTTATAATTTAGGAAGGGGAAATGGCCAAAAGAGAGAAAATTAGGGGGCTAACATCCTCCCATCCCTAAATTGTTGTGTTTCCTCACACAACTCTTTACCTCTGCAAAAAAACTTTAAAACTTTGAGCATTCCATCTCAATCCTGCTCTGACATACTGTCATCAAACTACACTATTTTAGACTTCTTCTTTCTGATATTCTTTAGTTTCTTTGTCACCTTTTTAAGTCGCTTGAAACATTGCGCAACTCGATACTTCAAGAATTTAAATTCTCTTTTCTTTTTCTGGATATCTGTCGTTAATTCTCCTCTACTCTGTTCTTTATCCTCTTTCGCTTTAGCTATAATCTATTCTAAGTTTTTCACTTGAAGCTCTAGCTCAACTACCCGAGAAGTAGGAGTTACCAAATCTTTTTCATTTTCTGTTTCAGCAGGGACTGTGTCTTCCTCGGGGGCCTCAATATCCGTCATAATTACATCAGGAAACTCTTCTTCCTCTGGTCCCTCTTCTTCTAGTTCTTCCTCCTCTGGTTCTTCTTCTTTTGGTTCTTCCTCCTCTCGTTATTCTTCTCCCACCTCTCCTTCTTCTGCTTCTCCTTCTTCCTCTGCTTCCTCTTCTATGGGTTATACCTCTTCTTCTTCGGATTCTGCCTCTTCTTCTTTGGATTCTTCTCCTCCTGCTTCTTCTTCTTTTGATTCTTCTCCTCCTCCTCCTTCTTCACTTTTTACTTCTTTTTCTGGTTCCTCTTCTTGCACTGGTGCTTCTTCTTGTTCTGGTGCAGGAGGGGATTCAACGTCCTATGTGGATTGTGATTCTTTGCTTGCATCAGATACTTTATTCTTTTTCCAGGGCTTTCTGATGAAATTGACCAATAGAGCATCATCTTCGACCTCTGCAAATTTCGCTGCATCTGTAAGGACTGACAGATTGTCATTTTCAGGGGTCTGTGTCTGTATTGGTGGCATAGAAGGAGTCTCTTCATCTGGTGCGCTAGCTGTCTTCTTGTTTGAATATGGGGCCTTTTCTGGTTTTTCAGATCATTGCATTTTTACACTGGTGCAAGAAGAAATCCCCTTTTCATTTTTACTCGAGCCCTTGCTTGTGTTAGTCGAGTCCTCTGTCTCCTTTCTAGTAGTTGCCTCTTTGTGCAACTATTTTAACAGCGCCTCCCATGTCATACGTTTAACTTCTAGCTGTTTTAGGACCAAAATTTTTATTAGGCTATGGTGATATCACCTTATGTTGGCCTGGTCTTCCCGTTCATCCTGCACACTTTTGACCATTTTTTCCAAGCTCTTAAGCAAAAAATAGGGGAAATTCATCCTCGAGTAGATGTGATGTTCGGCTTCAAAATTTTGCAACATTCTAAAATGATATACCAAAGTGTGGGTGTATCTTCCCTCATAGGTTACAAACTTCTATAGGATAAATAGGAGGTCTTTTCATTGACCCAGTAGGGCACTGCGCAGAACTCCTACCTTCAAGTCTACCTCTATCTTTTTGTCGACGATGAAATGCCACCATCGTTTCCTTTCTAGCTTCTGATTTTTAAACCACTATTCACTAATGTTCTCCAAGCCTATCGCTGCTGTTATAAATTCTTCTGTGACTGTAAATTTGATAAGCCTAATTTTCACTCCGCCATTTCTGAAACTCTTGGAAAACTGTAAAGCCACTTCTTTATTGTGCCCGTCAAACATCTACAAGAACTAAAGAAAGCCAGAGTCTCTCAATAGTGCAAGACTATTACGATACTCGGCAGTCTGCTCTACCCTACTAAGAGACAAGGGTTCGTTCTGAACAAGCGGCATCGTTGCTTAACGGCTATGAACAATTGAGAATTTTAAATGAAATACCAGGGAAATCCAGTCTTATAAATAGAGATCCAACTATCCACCATCCTTTCCATCTTATCACCCGTTCATTTGCCGTTGATGCACGACAACTTTGAGGTTAGGCCGGATTGGTACTTGCGGCAGCGTTTTAATGGCTAGGTGAGGTAATCATTATGAGTGAAGGACATTTGGGATTATGGTGAAGAGGGGTAATTATGTCCAAGAAATGGTCAAGATATTTTCGCATTCCTTCATATTTCAAAAAAAAAACTTAGCATTCATTAAAAAATGATCATGACTTCTAACTTAAAAACACCTTGTACTTTAATTAATTTTCTCCTAGTTAGTATGATAGCATAAGTGCTTGTCGGCTAAGTGAAAGGACTTCATATAAATTTCATGATGACCACTTTCCTATGCCATATGATATGAAAATAACTTTTACTATGTTTCTAACACGGTGCATGCTTGCATTGATCTGCTTGCACCGCTTAAATTATAATATTCTGTTGGTACCATTCTACTTTCTGTATCACATAAGACAACATGCTTGGACTAGTGCAAGCATAATATCTAAAAATAGAGAATTTAAATAAAATATAGGCTAGACTTCCACATGACTTCCTCAACTTATACTAAAAATTTGCTTCACCCTTTCTTGATGCTTCAGAGCATATCCTTTTGCTCTTTGTGCGCAAGATCCTGCAATAAATTCATGAGGGAAGAAAGAAGTGGGAAAAGGGAAATTTCAGTATGGGAAGGAATTTTGTTACAATGATTCCAGGAATAGTACCCAAAGAGTGAATAAACAGAAGTGGGATAGGGAAAAAAGTTTCAAAGGTAAGTGCGATTTCTTTGAAGTGGATAGGGTAAATTTAGAAGAATGTGGGAAGGTTGATCATTCTGGGATTGAAGAAGAAAATTGAGGGAATATTACGGAACTGGAATATGAAGAAAGGTAGAAAATATTCTGGAAGGTCTACCTGCACTGGTGTAAGAAAAATTAACTACAATGAAAATTAAGCTTTACTTGAGTAACAATATCCATGCTAATTACCCCAATTGTATAAAGGTTGTTTCTGCTGAACCTGCTTTTACTTGGTGGTCGCTAGCATATCTAAAGATCAAGCAACATTTTGTTTTTTATTAGAAAATTTTGATCTTCCCACTAGCAAGCTGGTTTTCAAGTTGATCCTTTTGCAATCATGTCAACGAACTAATTTTCATAATTACAAAAAATTAATTTTTCTTTACTTATTTATTTATTTATTTATTATTTTTAAGAAGAAAGATAATTCATGTTTTCAAAAGGTTGGTATTACCATTCACCACTACCGTCCCAAATTGCCGTTGGACTTGTTGTGTAAAATCTTTCCTGGTAGGTGGCTGAAAATACTTCTTTAATCTCTGTCCATTTACCAAGAATACTGAATTTTTCCCATCAATAGTTTTAACTTCTACTGCTCCATTCTCAAATATTCGGATCACTTCATAAGGTACCATCTAATTTGTATGGAATTTACCTTTAAATATTTAAACTAGAATCATAAAGGAGTACCCAATCACTTGGTTGGAATTTCTTTTTTCTGAATAGACTTTTCATGCCACCTTTTGCGTTGTTGTTGAATTAGAATGTTCTATTGAACAACATCCCTACTAAATTCATCTAACTCATTCAATTAGAGAAGACGTCGTTGTTGTGCCTCAGAGAGATCTAGTCCTAACTGAACTATAGTTCTGAAAGTTTTGATATGGAATTCAATTGGTAACAGAACCTATTTGCCATATACCAGCTCATATGGTGTATGTCTTGTGCTATGTCTCCAAGTGGTTATGTATGCCTGCAAAGCCTTTGGTAATATTTCAACCCAGTCCTTCTGACGCATATTTATTGTCTTTGTTAGAATGGACTCAATCACTTTGTTCATGGATTCCACCTAGCCATTTGCTTGCGGGTGATATGGCGTGGATTTCCTATGCCGAATCTTGTATTGCTTCATCACACCCTGTACCATATTAGAAATAAATTGTGGACCATTGTCAGAAACAATTTCTCATGGCACACCAAATCTAGTAAAGATTTCAGTAAAAATAAAATCAACAACAACTTTTTCTGTAGCAAAAGAAACAACTTTAGCTTCTACCCATTTCGTAACAAAATTTGTACAAACAAAGATATGCTTTTTACTTAATGATGTTGGATATATTGGCCCTATATAATCAATAGCTCATTTTTCAAATGGCTCAATCATAACTTGGGGGCATAAAGGCATTTCATTGGTTTGATTAGGCTAGCCCATTCGCTCACAGCTATCACAATGCTTGACATACTGTTTGGCATCTGTTACACAGTAAAATGTCACTGCCATCATGTCAGTCTCCATACTGTGCTATAAACGACATTCACCTATACTCATGCTCCTCAAAATGGCTAAAAAATCCTCTTTGCCTAAGTTAAATGAATCATCGCGTCTATTAATCAAATAACCGCACTGACAGGTAGAGGTCAGTGTTGCTGTTGCGCTGCCAGCACGAAAGCACACGTCTTTTCTGCGCTTGTCCCATTTTACGGACAACGCACCCTCTGTTTGTCCTGTTGAGCGCTGACCAGAACTCCTTTGTAGTTGGTCTACGATGTCAGCGTGCCAGCCCAGTGTCTCACCCGCGCTGATCCTGTTTGGGCGAATTTGTTCTAACAACCAGCCTTCCAGATCCCTCCAGACTTGGTTGTTAACATTGTTGAGGTCGCCATCCTTTCTCTGGCATGTCTGTTCGACTGACCATCCACTTATCTTGGGGGAAAGCTCATCCTTTACCTATTCATGGAGACTCCTTCTTCTTTATAAGCCTCCTCCATTGCCCATGAGTAGCTAGTTTGGAACATATAGACTTTGATTGAGGAATTCTTAGTGCATTAGTGCTGCTCTTTGTAGGCATTTTGTGTGTTGTGTGAGGATTGCTTTGAGTTTGAGGAAGGTCATGAGTTTGTTGCCTTGTGTGTGAGAGAGAGACCTCTTTGACTTGGGAGATTTGCTTCAAAGGTGAATGCTTGGAAGACATGCTGGCTGGACCCTCTAGAGAAGGACTCAGCATCAGGACGTCGGTTGTACCTTACTCTATTTTCTGATTAACAAAGATAGATGACTACTCTTATGGTTCCATTTCCATTTTTCCTATGAATGATTAATGTAAATTGTATCCTTCCTGACTGATACATAGTTGTTTTTAGTAGATTTTACGCCCTTGTTTGCTCTCTCTTTGCTTGTGCAGGTGTTCGTCCGCGAGGATAGCGGAGAATTGTGATCGGCTGGAGCGAAGGAGCGAGAGGATCATCTCTTTGGCAAACATAGCGTTGGAATCCAAGTAGGTTTCTCTTACCCACTTGTTAATTACAACTAGGAACCTGCAGTGTAGCATTGTTTGATTGTTGCTAGACCTCCTTTGGGCTAGTAGGGATTGCCTCTATCCGTAGAGGGGATTTACCTCTTCAACAGGCCTCACCAAACATTGAATTGAGTTGCTCCTGAGGATTGTCCTCCCCCAATGCACACCAACTCCTGAACCACCTACATAACTAACTCCTTCCGTTGGTGTGGATTGAGAAAGAAAGGCAAGGGTAACTTTTTGCAATTATGGTTGTCACATGGAATGCCTTTGCCTACAGAGAGGTAGATTCACAAGCAAAGTGACGTGCTAAGTGGATTTAATAAATTATTTATAGATACCCTAAGGTAGACGGAAGTTGTTTGGCCGGATAATGCAACCAAAACGCCTGGTTGGTTCATAAGGAGTTCTTTTGGGATGACCTAAACTTAGGCAAGTAAGCAAGAAAAATAAGCATTGTTACTATAAGCGTTATTAGGTAGGGGCTTCGTTGCAGTAAGGAGTCAATTCTCTTTGGGTGGAAGATCTATGAAGGGAAGAATCATGGATGCATTGGTTTCCCTTGCAGACAATGTTTTGGAGGAGAAAACAATTTCGCACTAGAACTGATTTTTAAGTGGCTTGTGAGAACATGCAATATGGGAAGAATTAGTTAGAGGTGAGAAAATCATGGACACCTTGTGGGTCTGTGGTCATAAACTATGTAAGATTATGCAAAAGCATGTGTAATGCATGGAGGTGGGTCCTCAAAATGGTGGCCACGATCCTTTCATTCCATCAAGACCTCATATCTTTTACAAAATATTATTAATATATTTAATATTTTTGAAGTATGATTGAAGCTTTATTATGAAAATAATGAAACATATTGTTTATTTTAGCATTTTTAATTTGCATCTAAGGCATTTTCTCCATCTGAGACATTTCCTCCAATGTTTCCACTATGCTGGTCGGGACAATGTTGTTGGTTGTCCTAAATTTCTGTTGTCCTCGCCACATGTGCCCTCTCTATATGAGGTTGAAGTTGTTGGGCTCACTCGTCTTCCAAGGCTTAGAACTGTTGTTATTGTGGAATTTCTAAATATATTTTTTTAATCTTTCAACTATGAAGGTTTTGCATATGTTTTTCCTATTAGATTCTGAAGCACAATGGGAACCCCTTCTCTCTTTTACAATTTCAATTTGACCCTCTCCACTATTTCCTTTTCTTGTACCCAAAGCAACTACAAATATAACTGTGTGCTCTCTTGTACCCCCTTCCACTTCTATTTGAGCCTCCACAATGATAGCATTATCAGATTGCAAGGCTTGTTTGCAGCTGGACCGAGGATGCAAAGCTTCCTTGAAATGGTATTGAGGCCTTTTCAGGTTTTAAATCCTTGGAAATTATAATCCTAAAAAAATTTGCTTCCTAAATAAAGTATTTTTTTTTTACGTAAATGTTTCTGCTAACCCCTCGAGTGACACTACGCATCTCACTAAAATATCTAAGTATTACCCGTTAGAAATTTTATCTGTATTCTCTGGTTTATTTCACCTACTTGTTTAAATACTAACAAGTTATTTAAAAATACTGAAATAAACACAATACAATCTCAACCATCTACAGATTAATAGCTGAAAGAAATAGACAAACACACAAGGGACACCGTTATTTTTGGACAAACGTCCCTAGAAAAAACCCAACTTGGGAAAACTGGTGCAGTAGTTATGACGGTTTTATTATTAAGAAACTCTTTTCTGAGTACACTGGGTGACAAACTGGCTCACCCAACAAAGATAAAAATCCAGCAGTAATACCTCTCTTTGGAAGTAGATATTCAGAAAGTCTGCTCCCTGAAATTTTTCTCCAGCATAATCTGAAGCTCAGCATCAACCCTCTTGGCCTTTGTGTCAGCCTGAAACCCTATACACCAGCTTACTGAGGCTCTGTGCAGCCTCTCTGGCTCTCTGTGTCACTCCTGACTCAAGCCCTTCTGGTCTCTGCGCAGCCTCTGCGTGGCTCCCTCTGGCTCTGTGTCTGCCTCTCTCTACTTCTATGTTGGTCTCTCGGCACTGTCTCTACCTCGTATTCACTGCCCCTCGCTGCAATTGAACACTGATTCGATTTCTCTTAGCAAACCATGCTCTAGAAAATTGAATGAATGATCACTTAGGTGTGTTCTCCAAGTGACCCTCAAGCCTCCTCTTATACTTTTCCTGTTGGTCCTTCAACGGCCAAGATTACATCTCTAATCAATGGCTAAGATTAGATTTGGCTGGATCCATGTCATTTAGAACTTTCTAACCCAGTTTTATATTAATACCCATTAATATTTTATTTTTCCTAAGTTTAGACTTAGGAACTCCATTAAAAATAATAATTATTTTAACATCTCCTTAATCGGGTAGAATCTGCCCAAACCATTTATGTGTCTTGGAGATCTCATGTGCTTTAGCATCTTTGCCAATTTTTATGGCTAGATAACATCCGATGCTACCCCAAATCAACACTCCCTCTTAGCGAGGATTGTGCTTTAGTGATACTCCACACTGAGCATCACTCTGATTATATGGCACCGATACTCGTGCTGATGTTAGGCCTCCCCACCCAACATCCTCTGCACTACTGCATCCTGTACTACTTCCCATGGCTCTGCCACTACCACTGCTACATTTGTATTGTAGCTCCCTCTACATATGTGCTGCTGCTGGTCCTTTCTCCCAACATTGCATTTACACTACACCCCCCTCTCATCATGCTGCATTGTGCTACTGCTAACTGCTATTGCTCTGTAACTCAGTTACTGAGAAATAAGTAACTGATCCACCCAACTACTCACATCCTTGTAAGGCTAGAAACACTCCTGATGTTGAAGCTCTCTCTACCGCTATACTGTGCTCCCTTTACTACCTTTGCGTTGCTGCAACAACTTCGTGCCTCTCGCATCGCTACAAACCTCTTTGTGCCATCCTGCACTTCTGCAGCCTCCTCTGTGCCTCTCGCACTGTTGCAAGCCTCTCTACACTACCAGGGAATTCTTCACTTCTAGCACTCTTTGTCGCTTCATCTTCATCCGTTTCTAATGACATCCGCCATCCTGCTACTCTCACTTCGGGGCTCCCGTAGCCAGGTATAATCCAAGAGTTTTGGTACCTCAAGGATCCTGCCCCTCATCGCTTGTATTCCTCTTGACTACAGCTCGATGTCTTCCCACCTCTTCTCTAGAGGTACATGAGCACTCATGGCACAATCGGCATCCTCCTCTACCTCCTTTTCTGCCTTCGTTGGCACTGCCTTGGAGTCAGACGCCTCTCCCTTATTCTTCTTCCTCAGACACTGGTTTGCATAATGCCCCAGTTCCCCACAATTGAAGCACTTAATCTTGGAGAGGTCATTTTTCTTCCGCTTCCCATGCTCTCCTGTGGATGCCAGAGCTGCATCCTCTTCCTCCTCTTTCTTGACCCAGGCCCCTTTGCTGCTACTCCTTGTCTTGGTCAGTTGTCTTATCTCTTCTTGGAAGAACCACCGTGCCCAAAATACTTTGGACAAATGTCTCCCACTCCTCGGAGACTGCATTTAGGGTTGTCCTCACCATTAATTCTTGATCCAATGTGGCCCCTATGGAAGTCAGTTGGTCCCGGATCTCCTGCAACCTGCTGAGGAAGTGATCTATCTTCTCCCCCTTCTGCATCTGGTATGACCATAGTTGATTCTCTAGAAGCATCCTCCTCTGCATGAAAGTGCCTTAATACAACTTGGTCAAGGTGTCCCACATTTCCTTTGTCGTCTCCTTCTCGGCAATATGTTGGACCACATGATTCTTGACCTCATAAAGGATTATGCATTTTGCCTTGGCCATCACATCCTTATACTTGTCATTTTCAGCTGGGTCCATTGGGATAGCCACGGTTCTCAAGGAGAAGGCCTTGATGCGATGTCTATCTAGAACGGACAAGATCCTGGCCTTCCATATGACAAAGTTGGATGCTTCATCCATCCTGTCCTGATCCCTCAGTCCATTCATGGCCATCTCTCTTCTCTTCTTGTCGACTCCTCTGAGTCTCTCTACTTCCCTCTAGAAGTTCTTTTTTCGACTTCCTCTGAGTCTCTACTTCCCGCCTGGAAGTTATCTGCTAGACTCCCTCGAGTCTTCATTTCCCTCCTGGAAATCCTCTTGCCAACAGTCAAATCACACCTCTCCTGATCTCCTATGCACCTGAAACACTGATCTGGATTTCTTGGCTAGAAATCCTCCTAGGTAGCGATCCCCTCTACCTTGGTTTTGTGCTGTTAGGTATTGTTCTATCTCAATAGCAACAACACCCCACTAGCTTTACTCTCTCGGATCTGCCCACAACTTCCTATGCCCCAACGGCTAAATAACTAAGCCTCTAGGCTCTACGCAATCCCGAAACTAGATGAATGGCCCCACTATCCAACTGCGTCAACCCTCCTGGTCTCTGCGTGGCACTTCGTGACCCTCTTCTACCCTCCCCAGCCTTTGCGTTGACCTTTCTCTAGCTCGAACTGATGAAACAGTTCCTTTGCGTCAACCCTTCTCTACTGCCTTCTACTATGAACAACTTCTGTCACTTGGGACAGTTGTTTCTGTTGCAAATGCTCTGATTCAACTGGTGCCTTCAGCTCTCCTGTGATCTGTAATGCTCTGATACCATGTTGAAATTTCTAAGTATTACCTGTTAGAAATTTTATCTGCATTCTCTGGTTTATTTCGCCTACTTGTTTAAATACTAACAAGTTATTTAAAAACACTGAAATAAACACAATACAGTCTCAACCATATACAAATCAACAACTGAAAGAAATAGACAAATACACAAGGGACACCGTTATTTTTGGACAAACGTCCCCGGAAAAAACCCAACTTGGGAAAATCGGTGCAACAGTTCCGAGGGTTTTATTATCAAGCAACTCTTTTCTGAGTACACTAGGTGCCAAACTTGCTCACCCAACAGAGATAAAAACCCGGCAGTAATACCTCTCTTTGGAAGCAGATATTTAGAAATTCTGCTCCACGAAATCTCTCTCTAGCACAATTTGAAGCTCAACGTCAACCCTCCTAGCCTCTGCATCAGCTTACTGAGGCTCTAAGCAGCCTCTCTGGCTCTTTGCATGACTCCTACAGCCTCTCCATGTATGACGCATGCCCTTCTGGCCTTTGTGCAGTCTCTATTGCCTCTACGTGGCTCCCTCTGGCTCTGTGTCTGCCTCTCTCTACTTCTACGTTGGTCTCTCAGCACTGTCTCTGCCTCTCTGCCTCATACTCACTACCCCTCGCTGCAACTGATCACTAATTCGATTTCTCTTAGCAAACCCCGCTCTATAATATCAAATGACTGATCACTCTGGTGTGTTCTCCAACTGAACCTCAAGCCTCCTCTTATACTTTTCATGTTGGTCCTTCAACGACTGAGATTACATCTCTAATCAATGGCTAAGATTAGATTTGGCTTGGTCCATGTCATTTAGAACCTTCTAACCCGGTTTTATATTAATACCCATTAATATTTTATTTTTCCTAAGTTTAGACTTAGGAACTCCATTAAAAATAATAATTATTTTAATATCTCCTTAACTGGTTAGAATCTGCCCAAACCATTTATGGGTCTTGGAGATCACATGTGCTTTAGTCGTTCCGCTAATTTTTATGGCTAGAGCACATCCAATGCTACCCCAAATCAACAACATCCTTGATGCAATCATCAGTTGACATACCTCGCAATTCCTAGTATAGCAAATTTTGGGGATGGATACAATAGCATCGTAATAGTTAGACTAAAGGGTTTTCAATAACTCAAACAATCATTATAACAAACACCTTAATAGCCTAATTTAATTGCCAACTTCTCTCATGGTGACATTTAATAGTCTATTTCAATTTCCAGCTTTACTCATGGTGGCATTACGTTGGTTCTCCTCCTAAATAAGGTGTAGATCCTTATCTTCCTTAGAAGGCATTGGAATCTCAGGTCTAGGACTTGGGAACAACCTAGTATAGCTTTCAGGAACAAATAAAGTTGGTGCATATCCTTATATTAAAGGGATCAAATTTTCGTGATCAATTATGCAAGCTAGAAGAGAAGTTAGAGGATTGCTATCCATATATACAAACTTTAGTTTGAATCCAAGGGAAAATCTTCAATCAAATTATTTGTGATATATTATAGAAACTTAAAAAAAATGACAATCTTAGAAACACACAACGTTAGGAAGGAGGGTTGTTTTTTCATGATGGAGAAACTCGCTTTAAGCTTTACAAAATACATTAAGACACTTTTTGCTCGAACTATCTGTCTATCTAGCTATATGTGTATGTCTTTGTGGATACAAATTATGATCCATCATAGGAAGGCTTCAGGTGGATGTCATCAATGGTCCCATGCACATTGTACACCAGGTTTTTTTTTTTTTTTAGAGTATCTTCTTAAGTGTCATTTTGTTAACAATGTTGTATAAAACATAAATTTATGATTACAGAAGACTCTTTAGCGAAATAAGGGTAAAGCCCACTGTAGGAAACTGGTGCCTAAACATCCTAAAGAAGAGCAGAGGCAAAGGAGCGGAGGCAGGGGACATAGCTACTAACTACACCAAACAGAGCTAGCCTAGGCATGAACACTTCTACCACACCTTATTTGTAGGGGTAATCTACTTGCACTTTGTTCCTTAGAAAGCACAGGCCAAAAGTTAATTTTGTTTGGAATTCGTGGTTAAATTGGGTACCCTACATGATGAATTATTGGCACAATCAATGGCTCTGGGATTTCACTCTTTCCTGTCATAAAATTCCTTGCATGCATAAGCTCATATTGTATATAGTTAATAGTTAAATTTCACAATAACAATACTTCATATTTGGCATAGTGGTGAGCACTAACATTCCCTTCATAAGAATTGGTTCAGATTTCACTAAATATATGGGCATTTGATATCGCACAAGGCAAAAAACTATTGGGTTGACATGGGGCTTAAGAACCTCATATTTTGCTCGCATTTCTACTTCAACATGTGTCGATTCTTTGACTACATCTTGGACTAGCAACGTTGAGTACTTTGTGAGCTTGGATTCTAAGAAGTTTTCTCACTATTTACAACATTTAGACTGCATCTTCAAAAGTGAGTTGGTTTCATTGAGTGTTGTCATTCTAAGCTGAGACACTTTCACTTTGTATCAAACAATTAGGCTTAGGTTGACACAGGGATTCCCCCCTCAGAGCTTAGACTAGTCCTTCCTTATCCTAAAGAGTGGAGCAAGACCACCAAAGTGACAACGAGTGGCTTCCTTGATAGTACTTTTAACCTAATCTAAAAAAGGTTAGGGATTTCCTTGTAAGTAGAAATTGAATGATAACGTTTTGGCCCTATCTTAGGGGACAAAGTTCATTCCTTCATTTTTCTTTTGGTGGGTAGATTTCCAGATGACTCTCCTGGCAACTTCACCATGGGTTATAAACGTTTATAGGCCCCTTGACATGACTTGGATTAGAGGATTTCCTCATGCTATGCCTGATAACTACAACAAATGGCTTCCTAAGTTTTCAGGTAGCAATGTCATCACTGCTAAGGACGTTGTGAACATTCTATCCCAAACAAGAGTGAGGACGTTGTAATGAAATGGTTTGAGCATTACAAATGCGTTCAAAGAGCTCTCACCTAGACACATACTCCATAACGATTGGCAAGTAAGTTGGTGTTAATATTTCCTGCAATCCAATTCATGTACTCCAGTAAACAATGTTTTTGTAATTTTCATGTACTTGCCTCTTTAAATCTGAACATTTTCATCAATCTGCCAGACTTCGAATTAAATCCTAAATCTTGCAAAATATCATCTCTGCAATACTCAATTTTGTTGTCTCAAATGCTCTAGTTACTGGCTACATGTCTAAAATGCAGTTTTCTCATGCAACCTCCAATTATTATCCATAAAATCTCTAAACACCGAATAGATAATTGCTTCAGTAAAACGTTAGAGATCATATATTCCACTCTTTTTTATTGTACTCTTGCAACCCATTTTTTTGATTTTTCCATAACATAATTGTCTAGGCTAGAAGTTGTAATCTAGTATTTTCCACAACATTACCTTCTTTTTCCAAAAATTGCTAAATCAGAAGCTAGGAGAAAATAATAAATTTACTTTTACACAATAATTACAACTGTTTATTCTTAAATTCATTCGGGTATGATAAAAAAGCATATAAATCTAGTTTCCCAACGATAAACTCCCCTTGAACATTTTCATCAATATGCTAGACTTTGAATTAAATCATAAATCTTGCAAAATATCGTCTTTGCAATACTCAATTTTGTTGTCTCATATCTCTAGTTACTGGGTATATGTCTAAAATGCAGTTTTTTGAGGCAACCTCCAATTATTATTCATAGAATCTTTAGACATGAATGTCGAACTATTGTTAGGTTCTATTCTAAAATTAGAATGAAAATAGATATTGTTTATTATCTTAGAAACTGGAAGTTGCATTAAGGGTGATTATTATGCGAAGTTGGTATCTTTGATGCAAAACTAGAGGAAAAGAGAAAACATAATTTGATTCCATGATATTTAGTTGACGTATATTAATTAGTTTTAAAGTTCTTGTCCAATGCCCATGTATTCTACCAACAACCATTATATACAAACAAGATATTTATTGTGCCTTCTTGTTGGGACTTGATAGTAACAAACCCAGGGGAGTCCTAGTAATCATGCTCAATTTTGAATATGCATTGCATCTGCACATGGGTTATTGAATTATGATATTGTTTGAATACATGGTTATACGATTCTTTAATGGGTAGAGGTATGGTGGACTTTAGTGTGGGGTTATTTGCCAATTTTATTGAAGTTGTAAATTAGCTGAGTTTGAATCCCACAACATTAGTATAGAATATTATAGACCAAGTACATTGTACATATTCATGTAGTCTAGATTGGGAATGGTTTGATCATAACATATGTTTAACATCCTATTAACATGACAATGGGCATACCAAATTAATGGTTTGTGCAATAGTTCTAGATGTAGAAAGTACGTGAATGAAAGGTCACAAGAGAAAGGGTTGGAAACCAAATAATTATGAAAAGGGATATGACCTACAGAGTTGTGAATGGCTCTAATGAGCACATTTAATGAAAGGCAAATAGTCATTCAAAGTGTGAGGATGAGCACGATTGTACACGTAGAGGAGATAGACATGAGAGAGGTTAGCTACTGTCTATTCATTAGAATATTGCCTTTCAAGCTGAGTCACAAGCATAAGTGAAAGGCCTTTACAATTAGAGATTTCTGATGACAAAAGAAAAAAAATGAGATTAAATAGGCAAGAATCAAAGATCAAGAAAACCTGTAATGCCACAACGTATCAGATATGAAGGTTGGAAAATGTTCCTAGAGGATCATCCATAGGTACCAAAATATCCTTTAAGGAAAATGTGCCAGTGGTTGTTCTTGTTGTACATCAGTTACAAGAGCAAGTATCCCCTTTTGATGCCAAAATATAATACAAGTCATGATAAAGTCCCCAAAATGAACATTGCACATTTTCATGTATATGATATCCCTTGAAATATTGGAAAAGTATATTGAAATTAAATCTATAGAAGGTACCATTTCCTAGCAATGAAATCATCCATCAAGACTATGATTACCCCTTGAATGAAGTTGGGATTAGATTTTGTAATTGGTAAAAGTAAAAACACAATGATGATCTAATAAAGATGCCAAAATATTTAAAGATGGGCCACAACCCATCAACGTGTGACTTAAGTTCTCCAAAGTTCAAGAGGAATACCTATAGATGCTTCTAAACTATATTCGAATCCACATATGCCAAAACAACTCTAGAGTCTGAGCACTTCAAGTCATTAGTCGACCATGCACTTAACACATTCAAAAAGGGACTTTTCAAGCGGTCAACAACAAACATTCAGTGATCTAGAGAAATATTGTTCATAACATTGTGTTGTCATAACCAATACTTCTATAATAGGTTTAAATCTGATTAGGTGGAAAACCAATCTGTAAAATCGAACTGTTGGTGCACATTTTTTTTTAGTCATGCACATAGGATGCATGAGTTGGTCAGACAAATTGCTAAATATGATTATGAACAAACAAGCAGTCAGGGTTGAACCTCTCATGAAAAAATAATAATAATAAATTATATTTATTTTCATGGTTGCTTTCTTTATTCAATACATACTTTAATCCATATAATGCAAGAATAGGAAAGTCCAGGGAGGTCTATATGATGTTTATTAATGGCCTTACGTGTTCCACAGTCTGAATATTAGTATTATTTCAATGATTTTTGGGGCATTTCCATTCACATCTTATAGTAAATAAGTGCCTTTAACAACTTAGTTATATTTATCGTATCTAAATATAATATAAGTGCCTTGAAATTTTATCTCTTTTTGGTTATGGTATACTTAGACGTGTTAAATAATTATTTCTAATACAAATTTATATGCAAAACTGGCAATAATAGCATTTTTTAACAACCATGCATCTTATTCTTAGGTTTATATACTAAGCAATCATATTTTTTGGTTTTGCATGTCTTTCTACTAAAACAACTTAGTAGACACTTTATGAAGATTTGTTGGAATGAGTTATTAGACATTGACACTTGCAATTTAACAGGTACATAATATACATGCTACCATTTACAGTTGCATTGACCTAATAAGCATCGCCATGTGTAAATCATCTAAAAAGGAGAAATTTTCATTTGTCTTAGAAAATAATAACTTGTTTCAAGTAAACAATTTCTCATATGTGATTGGAGACTATTTGTTTGATAGTTTACAACTTTTACTACATTGTACATATACATCGATAGAATTAAGAAAAAGAATGATGAAGTATTTTAGAAAATGTTTAGAAAAACAAGATAAGGAAGCAATTATGTCTTATCAACATGAGCTCAATGAAGAGTTGTTAACAAAAATGCACAACATCAGTAATCGCGATTTGTATTTAGCAAAAATATCTAGATCAACTTCAATTGATATACCTCGAGAATCTTGAGGACTATGGGAAGACATTTTTTGTATACATTGGTTATCAAATTGGTTGAAAATTCCAATTAGAATTTGGTCGAAAACAAAAATGAAAATGTATTTGCACTTTAATTCAACAATTACAACAAATAATTATTGTGAAGAATTGATTACCCTATTCCTACTGCAACAAACTGATAATATTTCACCTACTTGTTAAATTACTTAAGCAAGTTACTTGCAATTTTCTACGGCAAATACTGAAATACATACACTGCAGCCTACACAAAATAAAATAATGCATAAACTAAATACTACACTGGAGAGAAATAAACGCACACATCAACACAGTTGTTTTTGGAAAATGTCCTCGGAAAAACTCAATGTGGGAAAACTGGTGTTGTAACTGAGGGTTTTAATTATTATGCAATAGTAAATCTGAGTACAAATCATTGGATGCCCAAACTGGTTATCCAATACAAAGAAATATTGACAAGGAGATAATGAGAAAAATCTCACACTATCTAGCGATCTGAATCTGATCAAGGCCTTGAATGGTTGGCACCACGCTGGGTCTGCGCAGCCTCTGTGTCAACTACGCAGGTCTGCGTCAACCTCTCTAGGGTCTACATCACCTCTTCCATAGATCTCCTGTTGTATGGAACTTCATTCCCCTGGCCCTCTAATCTCACACCCTGACTTCTAACTCTGGAACTCGACTTCCCAGCTGAATCTCATAATCCCTTTGAAGCTCTATGTTGCCTCTACGTGACACTGTGCTGCCTCTTTGACTCTCTCTCTGTCTTCTCTGCCTTTTACTCCCCGACTATGGAAAACTCTCCTTCGGTCTACTATCCCTACCCGTCACTGCAAGAAGATCACTCGATCTCACTACGGCAATTCAACGCTGCTACTCTTGAGAAATTTGATATTTGATCTCTCATTCGATGTGTTCTCCAAGTGCCCATCGAACTCCTTATAATCTCTCGTTGGAGCTCCAATGGCCAAGATTAAAATGTAATCAAGGGCTAAGATTAATTGGGAGTTGATCCTCGGCTTCTAGAAGATTCACACATGATTTAATTGATACCCTTTAATTAACGAAATTTTCTAAGTTTAGACTTGGGGAACCATTTTAAAAAGTTAATTATTTTAATTAAATCATCTCTAGGTGGAATTTTCCCAAACGATTTATGGGTATTGGAGAATGCATGTGTCTTAGCCTTTCTACAAAGTTTCAAGGCTAGATCACATTTGATGCTACATAAATCAACACTCCCTCTTAGCAAGGAATGTGCTCTAGTGTTACAACCCACTGAAGCACCACTCTGACTCTGCAACACCTCCTGTTGTGCTGCTGATGTCTGGGTGCTGCTGCCCACCAACTACTGTGCAACTAACTACTGCACAATTATGATTGTTGCATCCGTGTTGCTACTCACTCTATTGAACTGTTGTCAACTACTGCATCTACACTATAAGTTTGTTGTTATTGCCACTGCAGCATCTGCAACGATCTCTCATCTGTTGTTGCTACAACTGAGAGGTGTCCATCCTATTGACCCCAATTATGGTCGGTATGATGCATCTGTCACATGAGTTCTGATTGCTGCTAGTTTCTGCGCTATCACTAAATCCTCTATGTTGTTGCTGACTTTGGACTATGACAATTGCACAACTGCCAACTCTGCTCTGCGTTGCTAAGTTTCTGACCGCTACTAACCATTGCATCTGTCACTTTGGCACTTGACAACATCAACTGACATTGGTCCATCCTACTACTACTGACTATGGGCTCTTGTAGCAAGGTATTGATCCAAGAGGTGGACTTCTTAAGGATCCTACCCATTCTGTATCTCTCTGGGGATGTAACTCTAGATCACCCCACCTCATCCTTGTAGGCATCTCGACAACCATGGCAAACTCTTCCTCCAATATGGAGGACAACCTGTCGATTTCTGTAGATGCAACTTGTTGATCCCGCTTCTCCTCCTTGTCCTTCTTTTTGAGAGGACACTTAGTGTTGTAGTGGCCCAACTCACCACACCTAAAGCACTTGACCTTTGAAATTCCCTTCTTTCTTTTGTGTTGCTCTTGATGCCCCTTTGATGTAAGGGACACGTCCTCCTCTTTCTTCACTACTTTCACCCCACTACTGTTGCTACCACTAATGGTGGCCTTCGCTAGATCATGCCTCATCTCCTCCTACTGCAGACCAACCCACACACGTTCCCAATCTGACAGGTTTTCTCTGCCTAAGATGCTCTTGACAAAACTTGCAATCTTCATAAATGTTATTTAGCGTTAATTGTACAAAATCTGTAGGTTGGGGCCCTGACCCTACTAAAGCCAGTTGATCCTAGACTTCCTGAAGCCTCTTAAGGAAGGGGTCTTGTTAAAGAGGTAAATCCCCTCTGCGGACAGAGGCGATCCCACTAGCCCAAAATGGGTCTAGCAACAATCAATTCATGCTTCTATGCAAGTTCCTAGTTGTATACTAAAAGGTGGATTACGAAGACCAACCTGGAATCCAACGCAAATGTCAAAGTAGAGTTGACCCTCTGGCTCCCTTGCTTCAGCAGGTCACAATCCTAGCGATCCTCGCGAACGGACACCTGCACATGCAAAGACCGAGACAACTACAAGCATAAAATCCACCAAAGTACAACTATATTTTAGTCAGAAAGGAAATAAATCAAACATCATAGTAGGCAATGAGATTGGAACCATAATAGCAGTCGTTTATTAATGAA
This sequence comes from Pinus taeda, assembly GCA_000404065.3. Taxonomy (NCBI): domain Eukaryota; kingdom Viridiplantae; phylum Streptophyta; class Pinopsida; order Pinales; family Pinaceae; genus Pinus; species Pinus taeda. The sequence continues at coordinate 87,880 of APFE031010883.1, forward strand.
TAATAGGTAGAGAAAGATACAACCAAGGTTCTGACGTTGAACCTATTCTCTGGCTGGGCGAGCAGCTATGTATGCCTTGCAATAGACCTTCTCTCTCTCAGGATTCTCGCAGCATAACCTCCCTATGCTTCAAGACTCTTACTATCACTCCAGACAAGCATAATCACAACTAGCATTACTCCAGAACTAGCTTGTCTAATGCATGAGGACAAACTTTTATAAATGGAGGAGGGAGGAAGATTCAATGCACTAGGACGCCCATTGTGGATCGACATTATCTGTGAAAAGCTACTGAGGATAGATGTCAAGGATAGATGATGACTCTCGACCTCTATCAGATGGATTTTTTCCCTCAAAAGACTTCATGATCTGAAAGGAAAAAACATATGGGTGCGCGTTTGCCAAAAAATCATTACCAAACTTAGTTGGCGCGAGTGTTATTCTAGGACAGAGCGCCAATGGGCTCGCCCCTTTTTGAGGATCTCAGTGATTGGCGCGGATAAGACACTGTGTACCTGCGCCAATGGAAAAAAGGCACTTTTCAAGGATAATTTGCAGAAGGTGTCTTCAGGGAACATGAAGTAC
>APFE031010883.1:106333-157493 GCA_000404065.3 Pinus taeda
TTTTAATCTTTGGGTGGATTATGGTATTGATAGACTTTGAAGAGGAAGGCACATTTTATTTTGCAAGTATTGGCATCACAAGGTATACACCTTTCAAACTATAGTTACTTTCTTCAACCAACAACCTTCATCAATGCCACTCTTCCTTATGCTATTGCCTTATGACGTTCCCCTTGCAACAAGAGGTGCAATTGCTAGTTCTACACATTTACAATTTTACTCTTACATAAGTGTTGAAGAAAAATAAATAATGGTGGGAAGTATATATTTTACATATTATTCCTGCCATTTTTTATGCAAAGACTTGCTTAAATTATGTTGGGAAGTAATTGATGGTAGATATGTTATTTACTTGAGTATAAGTTATTTTCAAGTATTTTATTTTTGGATGGTTTTCTTGCAAAACTTAGGAATAAAAAATCACTATACAAATATCTAAAAATCATGCATGAATATTGCAACCATATCCATTAATTATGGCATAAAATATGTATGATAGTTACAATAAGACCTTTAATTTATGGTCTAATCAAATGTTTGAAAATTATTTTTTTAATACTGTTGAAAAATAAATATTTATTTTTCAAAGTTTAACATTATAATTTGCATTAGTCAATGTTAAACTAATAGTGAGCAATAGACAAATAGACAAATTGATTGTTAGATTCCTGCCTTGTAGGGACTAATAATGATTCCATAACCATATTTAAATTTAATCAATAAGCACATAAAAACTTAATACTTACAATAAACTTACAATATAACAAGTTTCTTAATCATGGATATCCACCCCCACTTTACCATGGATATTATTAACTTGTAAATAGGTTTTTCTTCAATACTATGGGTCAATACCATGGATTATTAATACCACATGCCAAAAAAATAATTCATTTCACAATAAAAAATTAAAATGTAAAATATTTTAGACATTACATATAACATTGATTACATAGAGTGAAAATTATCCATCATATGGATGGAGGGGGGAGAGAGAGCAGAGAGGGGGGGAGAGAGAAGGAGAGAGGGAAGGAGACAGTGACAGAGCTAGAGGATGGAGAGAGGGAGAGTAATAGGGATGAGAGAGACAAAAGGAGGTGTAAGAGAGAGGGAGGGAGAGGAATGACGAGAGAGAGGAGGGGAGGGAGAGGAGAGAGGTAGGGAGAGAGAGAGATATGGAGTTGGAGGGAGAGGCAGAGGGAGGGGAGAACAAATCCATAGAGAGATAAAGGTAGAGAGAGATGGAGAGAGGATAGCAGGGACTACAGAGAGAAGGAAAGGAGAGAGAGGGAGACATAGAGATGGAGGGGACAGAGAGGGGGAGGGAGAAAGAGGGAGGAAGATAGTGATAGAGTTGAAGGGTAGAGAGAGAAAGAGAGATGGGGGGAGAGATAGAGGGAGGTGGGAGAGAAAGGGAGAGAGAGGACTTGAGAGAGAGATAGAGTTGGACGAGGAGAGAGAAGGGGGGAAGAATAATGACATAGAAAGATAGAGGTGGAGAGAAAGAGGGAGTGACAAGGGAGAGATGGAGAGAGAGAGATAATGGAGAGGAGGGAAAAGAAAGAGAAGGATAGGAGAGAGAAAGGGAGAAAAGGGAAAGAGAGAAAGAGAGACATGGAGATGGAGGGGGGAGAGAAGGGGAGAGAGATAGGGAGATAGGGAGGGAGATAGTGATAGAGTTGGAGGGAAAAGAGAGAGAGTGATGGGGAGGTGGGAGAGAAAGGGAGAGAAGGGGAGAGAGAGGAAGGAAAATAGAGAGGACTTGTGAGAGAGAAGGAGAGATGGAGTTGTAAGGGGAGAGAGAGGGAGGGAAGAATAAATACATAAATAGAGAAAGGTGTAGAGAGAGAGAGGGGGTCAAGGGAGAGAAAGAGAGAGTGAAGGAGAGAGTAGAGTGTGAGGGGGGGGAGAGAGAGAGAATAGGGAAAGGGAGAGATGGATCCAACCTAAATATGGTATGTGTGTATATAAAATCTAGCCTAGATCCATCTTAACCATGAATCTATCAAGTGCCAAGAGGAATCGAATCTCTTTTCACTTTAAGAGAGGTTTGTATCTCAAGAGATTTGATCACTCTTGGTGTTTGATATATCCAAGGTTAAGATGGATCTACGCTGGTAAATAAGGAAAAAATATAATCTTATTAAAAATTTGTATTATTGCGATCCAAAACCAAAATATAAAATGTTTAAACTCTACCTTAATTAGTATTTAGATTGTAATTTTAAATTATTGTTATTATTATTTTACTTAATTTTAAGTTGTGATCTTGAATTAAATTGTTATTATTATTTTGGTGAAATAATGTTAAGAAGAAAAAAAATACTTCAATTGGTAGTATTTACAGGGAAGCTTCAAACAAATCATCATATAACACATATAGGCCATACCATGTGGATCACATGATACCTACCATCCTCATTAACGAATATAGAGAAAAAATGAATTTATAAAATATAGTAGAGATCCAATAATGCATTATCAAGTTGGGAAGTAAGTTAATCATGTAGCAAAAGTTTCTTCTTTTAAATTAAATATGAATTTGATTTAGTTTGGATTAGAGTTTCATCCTGATCTAAATTTTCTGTAAGGTAAAACAATACCTTTAGGGATTTCACCAAGTTATGAGATAACTCAAAACCTCAAAACTTTGATTAAATATTTAATCAATCAAAACTTGAACTTCTTATGTCATCGAATGCCAACAAGTAAAAGAATGTTTGCTACAAGAATAAATGGCTCCTCAAGTTGGATGTGTTTTCCATTAGTGCTAATGATAATGGGACAAAAGGGACACAAAGGCCTTTGATGCTTGAATCCAACCCAATCTAAATTCACCATTTTTAAACATTATCACATAGCAATCGATCAGTGACTAAGAATGATCTGTAAATTGCCATGGATATTTCATTAAACAGATCATCACAATAGATCTACTAAGATATAATGGAAATCCAAAATCCACATTATGAACATTAATTTTTCCTTAAATTTTTAGGTTCATTAAAACACAAATACAATCACTCAACCATAACAACACAAGACACACTACAAGAAAAATACCTTCTAGCGGAGGTTATAACGGAGGTTTTTAGTGTTATAAAATTTTCAAAAAAACATCTGCTAAAACATTTGTTTGTGATGGCAGTTGTTTTAGCAGAGATTATAATGAAACTTCATCACAAGTGAGAAAATATTAGCGGTTGGAAGTTTTAACAGATGTTTTTTTGCGGTGTGGTTCATGGAACAAGTAACACTAGTGCACTTCATATATAAAAGCATCAGGCTACATACATAACTAAAATCATCGAGTTGTTGAATGCAAAGAACACAAGAGCCTTAAATGTATATCGCCCCAATGCTTATCTATCAAAAAATGCTTATCTCTTCATTATAATATTTAATTATCCATATATTTAATTAGTGGTGTAACATTTCACAATGAAATTGGATAACACAATAAAATAAATTAAAATGTATTTTATTATATATCAATAAGAGATTCTTTTTCATACAAAATGGGATTGTTATTGCTAACCCCTTATCTTTAAATTGGGACATTGTGTCTATTACATTAAACAAAATGTTTGATTTTCATAGACAAGTATTTCAAAAAATACAACAAGTTACATTGATATCCAAATAGATCATCATTCTTCGTTGGAACTATTGTTAGTGCTCGAGCTACTTCCATGACTTGGGTTATTTGGAGGAATATTTTGCTACTTGCATCGATTACTTTCGTCTCCTTGATCTTGTTCCATCTGCAAACATAAAAATAAAGTGTTATGAGTGTATCTACATCAATGTAAATCAAATAGCAATATACCATAACAAGAAGTGACTCATAAACTATGCACATGGTTTCAAAACCAAGTCTTATCTCTTGTTGCAACAAGTCTTTTGCTGGCGTAGTTCCATACTTTGTTTCTTGCATGTTTTAAACCCCATTATAAATCATAGGTTTAATATAAAGGATTTTTTGGTTTTATTAATTATAAAATCAAAGAAGTAAAACAACATAGATACTTACAAATTCCACAATTAATTTTTGATATGCCGACATATACTCACAACCCTTATTTAACCCAATCTCAATCAATTCTTCTGATGGCTCTTCTTTGTATGTTAGCACCTATTTGAAGACATTCAAGGACAATTGTTGTAAAACAACTTAAAATATACAAGAATGAGACCTTGAGATGTTATAAGGAAATATTAAGAATTACTCACAAACTTTGAAATCAACCATTTTCTTCCTTGTCGTCTTTTTTTTTTATGTGCTGAAAGAGTTTCATTTTGTTTTATATTCTACAAAAAAATACTTGAAAATTGATATTTAATGCTAAATTATATTTTTATATGTATAAAGTCAATCATGATTACATACATTTGAAGCACGTTGTTGTTGAGATGACTCCTCCTATATGCAATTATATTTGTTTCTTTGACCATCTGCTTGTACACTTTTTTGGACATTCCTACTTGCATGTTTTGCATATTAGCTTGTTGATCATTTGGGATTTTCATAATCTTCCTGAAAAAAGTAATAAACTATTTTTATATTGATATATGAAAACTAAATAGAACAAAATTGATATTAATAAATGAATGGTTTGTAGTAATATATACATATAATTATAGAAGATCATTTTAATTAGGAATATTACCTTTTGAATGATTCTTTTTTATTGTTGTTTTTGTTATTGCAAAGTTGACATGCCTCATTGACCATTGCTCTAGAAACGCTTCCTGTAGTTTAGATATAATTTAGTTCTTAGAATCATTGGATTGGTTTTTGTGTTGTAAAAGGAAAGTACAACTATACATTCGTTCCACTAGATCCCTCATAGTTTGTAAAAAAAAATCCTGCTTTCATTAGCCTCTAGCACCACTCTAGATGAGCTAAGGACCAATTCATCGTCATTTACATGTTCTATAATTTTTCTTTTCTTAGAACGAAATTGGTTTTTTCCTTCATTGTTACTCTATGTAGAACATTAAACATATATGAATTAATAGATTGTTTGAAACATGTTATCTAATATTCTTAAGTATATTATTAATGAAAATTAAAAAAATAAATCATATTGAATAATATTTTTTCATTCACATGATTCATCCTTCTGTAATTTTTCTATCAGGCTTTTACACACTTCTACACTTAGATTAGAAATAATCTTATCGGCTTTAAGGTGTTAATCATAGAGGTGTTATTAATATTAACAATAACGATCATAATCTTGAGGTTTTCATAGTTGGCCACAAATACTTTTCCTAACATTATATCAACCAACTTACCAATTACATAAATGGTCTTGGGATCTTTCTTTTTCATGCTTGGCCTCTTTAGGTAGAGTTATGAGATAGCCTTAACATAAATTGGGACATCCTTGATGAGCGAAACAATGGAATCTTAACTCACACATTTCTAAGTTCTCTTAAAAAATCAAATTCCATTTGTGTGGGAGACTTTTCTATGCATACGCTTTCACGATATGGGGGATTTGGGACTAACTCTTCTATATGTGGTTGTTCTAAAATGGTTGGTTGAGTCATTTGAGAGTAATTACTAATTTTATTGTCGAACTTAGTAATTTTTTCCCCATCATCTTATTCTTGGATAACTTGGCAAATCAGATCATGATCACCTTTCTTAAGCACAAGTGAATATTTTTACAGTCCATAGGGAAGATGGCATAAGTTAGAAAAGGAGATACTTCATCATTGTAGTACCTTATTATTTGTTTTAGGCAAGCAATTAAAGAAATTTTGAGGTCTAAAATGGGCCTCCTAAAGAATATTATAAAATAATAATGGAAATAATAAAATAAGATTAAATTATCTCATTAAGTTTTGAAGGGAAAAAAGAAAAACTACTTTTTCAACTTACCTCCCCACAATTTTACTTAAATTTTAAGAGGGAGCACTCATTGGAGGCAAAATTTAATTCTTCAGCCAAGGAGTATCCTTGTTGCATACTTTTTATGGCCCTCGCTATATGAAAAATCAGAAATACATGAAAAACGTGATTGCAATCACGTTTTTTTCATGTATTTCTCATTTTTCGTGTAGCAAGGTCCATAAAAAAGCATGCAACATAGGTAGCCCTTGGATGAGGAATTAAATTTTGTATCCAACAAGTGCTCCCACTCGAAATTTGAGTAAAATTTTGGGGAGATAATTTGGAAAAAAAATAGTTTTTTATTTTTTTTATTATTTTATCTTTTTTATCTTTTTACTCTAAAAATGATGGATCATCCCCCATGGTTGAAATTATCATCTTGAAGTTCTTATAAAGTTGATTTTGGTTTCTATAGTTTGTTTTGAGGCCCATTTTTTACCTCAAAATTTTCTAATGGGTTGGGAAGGAAACTATGGTGGTTTTGAGGAGGCTGATCAGATGGTAACTAAGTATGTATAAAGTTTGTTTGAAGAGGGTATTATTAGACCTATAATGACATATTATTGAACGGGGAAGGTCCTCACCATCCCTGCATCCATGATTTGTTTTGGGCTTGGGTGGGACATTGCTGCTAAGACATTGAGGAAATATCAACCTTGAGGTGAGTATTGGCATTAGGCAAAGTTTTGAGATGGGTCTTGTGTCATACCTTGTGGTCATGGTGGCCATGGTCACTTCCAAGCTAAGAAGCATATTTTTCCAGCCTCTTCATTTGCCCCTTGGTAAATTGCTTTAAATTATGGCAATGAAATACAATTTTGGGTTGCAAATGCTACATACTTCTATATTGTTTAGAGGGCATTCCCATAAGGGATGATTTTCTTGACATTTTGAACAGAGAATAGCCAATGCTAATTATGCTTCCTCCTCCTCCTTATTCACCTACAAGCTATTTAACTAGGAATTGAGGGTACTAAGGATATTCATTTGGAAATGATCTAATAAGTTTCTTAATTCGGCCTTAGAAAACCCTGATATAGATGCTTTTGAAATCCTAGAGGTTATATCCCAAGGGCTTCTTCCATATTTTGAAGTGCCACATGATTAACATTTGCATAATTCATAGGTTGCATTATATAACATCTAGGAAATGTCTCTAGCCCCTAACATTTTGTTTTGTCCTCTAAAGGTTGTATTTGAACATTTGGACATAGTCTTCTAAACTTTCCTCATCCTTTTGTGTCATATTGAACATCTCTTCCTTAATATCCAGAGCTTTGTAGTAGTGTTGGTATTTTTCCAACAATTTTTTTATCATCTCATCCTATGTTCAAATATAATTTCTTCCCAACCCCATGAACCAACCTAGTGTTTCATTTTTAGAGTGGTTGAAAATATTCTCAAATTTTGGGCATTGAAAGAACAAACATAACTATGGAAAAATAAATCAACCTCAAAGAGAAAGGTGTCTAGGTCTTCACTAGCCAAACCACACATGTTAGAAAGGGAAGGAGGTGGAATTTTCTTCATTTGAGTGAATTCATATTGAATAGGGAACTTGAAGGTGCTTAGTTCCTTCTATTTTATACCTTCTACCTCTCCCCTCATCCCAAGGTATGTATTCCTCCAAAGTTTAGGTTCATTTGATTTAATGGAAGGCTCAAGTTCTTCTAGAGGGTTTTCATCCTCATAATTGGGGGACCTTGACGTTGGAGAATTAATAATTGCATTAGCCGATGATTCAACTTTGGAAGGATCACTTACTATAATGTATTTCCTCATATGCATACTAATGTGTTAGTATTGTGGATGGTTCCTATTGCACCACAAGAGGATTCTTGGTTTTGTTATTTTTCATGCATCTAACATGACCTAATGTAAGATACTTTAAACAAAAGTCATTTAAGGGGTATTCGGTGTTTCCTTAAGGTATCCTTGGTCTAGTATCTTCTTATAATTAATATAAGTCATAAATCCTAGTTATTTGAGTGCCTCCTTAGCAACAACACCAATAATGTTAGTGTTTTTATGTGTCTTCCTATTATTAGGATAAACTTAGCTTATACATTAATAGTTTATCAACTCGAACCTATTGAACTTGCGAGGCACTCGGTCTAGTATACATAGCATATTGGATTTTACTTTAGTAAAAAATCAAATGTTGCATGATCTAATCAATCTTTCACATGATATAAATAAAAAGTGATTCAAATTCAAAATATACAAATTAAGATATAAATATATGATAATAAAAAGCGTTGACAATATTCTCATTTGTAGCTTGGTTAATGGTACCCCTTATGTTAGAGTTGCTTGAAACCTTGCCCATAACTTAATATTTAGATTTGTATACTTAAATTCAATTGAGAACATAATGATTCTACAACATTTCGATTCTATACCAAATACAATCCATAAGAAAATAGAAAGAACAATATATGAAACTAAAATGAACAATACAAAATAATGGATGATTGATAAAAAAAGAATGTAAAACAACAAAGTATTATATACATGCATAAATTAGCACACTACCATACCTCGAGTGGGTCCCATAAAGTGTGGCCCATGCAGATTCTAAAAGATAACCATTCTAAAGATAACCAAACAATAGTACACTACAATTTCACACACACACCACACACACACACACACACACACACATATATATATAGTAATATATATATATATAAAGTTTAACAGCGGTTTCATATAATGGTTCGTTACATGCACAAGACTATTGTTATCATGCTCTAAGGGTGACTACACACACATAGGGGGCTTGCTAGCTCCATGAATGGAGTGGTAGGACCCCTTTAAGTTTGAGAGTATAGCTTCAAACATAACAAAAACTAAAACAACAAGGCTACTGATTAGACCATGCCAACTAGTTTTTCTAATGAGAAAAACTATGTGGCTTTGTTTCAATGAACTAGGGTATTGGACGTCCCCTATTTGTTAATGTGCAAGTGGGTAAATATGTGTTGCAATGATCTAGGTCCGAGTGTGACAAAGGACCCTTCCAAGACCTTTTACTTTCGTGATGTGTTAAATTGCATTTTTAAGAGAACATAAATGAATACATCTGCATGCTATAAAGAAGAGGAACATGACAATCATCAACACATGAAAACATAAGTCGTTGATAATGGAGTTCGTCCAGGAGGGACTACGTCTTCGGGCCCTGGTGTCAAGATGGTGTAGGCCACTGCATTAAGCGTTGTCAATAGTGATGATGTACATAAGAGGTGATGTTGCTATCATACAAGGAAAATACCCCCAACACAGGAGTGACTCCAAGAGATGTTTCGCTACAGGAACTCTCAGTCAAAAGGACTCCTATCAGTATGACATAAACTCATGCATGATGATAAGGAGCATCCCACCAACATGGCATAAAAGAGATCACAATGCAAACATACATGACGACAACATGAGTATCCCAACAACATACAATCAAGGGATCTCAAACAAAACATGACGAATCATGAGAACAAGTACATCTCACAAATGATTCCACGTCACATCAAGCAGGAATCATGAAAACAAGTAAGAGACAAGGTCCCACATCAAACATTAAACGGGGAGCTGAGCAACGCAATCCATAGCAAAAGAAGTACATGAACACACTGCATATACCTTACATCCAGGGGCCATCTAAAGAAAATGATGTCAAGCTGCTAAAGCTATTCGTACCATTAATCTTGCGGCGTCGAATCACATGGAAATCACTGCTCACACATGAATGTTGACACTTGCACTCCACTTAGAAAAGTGGCTAAAAAATGAAATGAGCAAATGGAAAATCTGAACACACCATCAGATTTGTGGCGTCGAATAGTGCAAAATCAACTGTCAAATTTCTGAATTCTGAGAAAGTGGAAATCTGGGGCTCAAAGAATCTTTTAGATTCTCCCTAGATTCCTCAAAGATTCCCTCGTCCAGGTCCTTTGCAAATCTGCTACTCAGATCAGGGAACTGACTGCGCCATCGGGTTCGTGTCGCCGAGAAGTGTAAGATTGACATAAAGTTGTCTAATTTGGACACTGCAAAAATTTCACCCTGTTGGAAATTTCGCTCAACCATGGTTCCACTTGCAAATAAATTAATTAAAAATTTGCCTCGATTTCTGTGCCCACTCTTGATTCCTCCATGCCTGGGCGCACTGATGAAATGAAGGTTAATATACAAATTTGTGGTTGAACTCATCAAGAAAATCATTTGGTAGATTGGTATAAGTTGAAATTAGTGGAGGAGGGGTCGAGTGGTCAATCCCCACCCCTCTCATTTTAACACATTATAGTTTTTTTAACAACTGTATATGTATTTTTTTGGGGGTCGGGTCCACATTGGGAGGCCCACCTCATACCCTTCGTAACACATATTAAATTTAGATTCACTGTTGCATTTTAAAGGCGGTGTGAGGCTTGGTTTATGGCGCCTTTGCATTAAATAGTATGAGGTTGGTGAGGGTGCCCGGGAGGCGGGCTGGCCACACCGGCCGAGAGGGGGGGGGGGGGGGGGAGTTCAAGCCTTGCCACCCTCGCGCTTATTATTATGTAGTAATGTATTGGTGGGGCGTGGGCTGGGTCCACCGAAGGTGGCTCGCCCACCGCCCCCGTTTTTTTTTATGGTGGGTTGGTTGGGGTCCAGCGGGGTCATGGCCGCTAGCCCATACATTTATTATCAGGTTTGTTTTGTTGGTTGGAGGGTTAGCGTGGGTCATGGCCTGTCGACCCAAATTTAAGTACAATTTTGGCATGTAGTTTGGGAGTGGCGGGGGTGGTGGCTCGCCACCTCATTAATAATTATTTTATTTTTATTTTTATTTATAATAGGCCTTTTTAAAAAAAAATTGTCTAACATAAGGGTTATTAGAAAAATTAAAGAAGCAACAATTTCGCCCACTTTCGAGAGCTAGGTTTTATGCCACGGGGTCAGTAAAATTGTAGGACACTTAAACTTGACCCATAGTGTAACTTTGACCAAAACTTTAACTGGCTTGTTCTCCCTCATACGAGCTCGGATTGACGAACCGTTGGCATCGCTGCGATTAGGACGACGAGACCTATGCTCTGGTCTTAGTTCAAACACATTCTGATCACTTTGATTTTCAAGCTTCCATAAGCTCTCTTTGTCCTGTGTGTGTCTCTGGAGCCACTTGGATCATGCAAATTGCTAAGCATTAGGTTCTTCATCCACAAACCATTGAGATGATGCTTGGATAAGTTATTCGATCATAATTAATTTTGGATAATGCTCTATTTGGCATATGCCACAATCACGTGAAACTGAGTGTGAGAGTGTATTGAGGAGAAACCTCCAAAGATACTAACAAAAAGCATCACAAGTTTGTCCAAGAATATGCCTAGTGATTTTTTCTTCATGATGACCTAGAAGCTTGTCATACTTAATAGGTTGAGTTAGCAAAACCATTTTATACACCATAGTCTATAGTAATGCAAGTAATCTTTCTACACGTTCTTAATTTATCCATGAATGAAATAAAGAGAGGGAAATGGAAACTATATTTACGTTGAGAAAATCATTGCAAGGAAATGGGAATGACTCTATTTATAATGAAAAATGAGGCAAACTGCATATTTATTGGCATTAAAAAGGGAACATTCCATGGACAAAAATATGTAAAAAGAATGGTTCATTAGACCATTATATGAGTATTCAAAAAAAAAAAAACAAAGTCATATTTTCCACCCATCTATAATGAAGTAAACGAATGGAAGTGAAAACTCGATGAATCAAAGACCCTCAAATGGATGAATGTGGAGCTCAAAGCTATGGAAGTTGACATACTGATCAACAATCAACCAAAAATGTACTATGTAGGAGACTACTGTATAAAAAACAAACTATAGAGATACTTGACTTGCTAAGATAATATTAGGATGTACTCATGTGGGATTATAAATATCTAAAATGACTAATAAAAGAAATTGGGGAGATACGAATAAACCTCATACAAGGGGAAAAACCCAGTTAAAAACATCATTACAATTGGCTCATAAATATAAACCCATTGTACAAAAGAAAATTGAAGGGATGCTAGTTGTTAGCATGATATATCTAATTGATAAATCTAAATGGGTTAGTCCTACGGTCGAGTAGTTAAAGAAACATGACCACATAAATTGAGGATATGTGTTGATCCCTAGGGGCTTAATAAGCTCACAGTAACTCACTGACAAAATAATTAATAAAATGGCAAGACATGAGTGCTACTCATTCATTAATGGATTTTTTTAACCAAGCACCTATAGTTGAGGGAGATTGGGAGAAAACAACATTTATTTCAAAGTTTGAGTCCTTTATACAAGGTTACGTCTACTAGACTAAAAAATGCACTAGCATATTTTTCAAGAATTGCGATTAAAACATTTCAAGCATACATTTATAAGACAATGACTATATATTTCAACAATTGAACTATTTATGGCCTCCTCCCAGAACACATCCAATAGCCATAATAATGCTAAAAAGGTGTTAAAAAATCCACCTTTCTTTAAACATAAAATGATGCATATTTGCCACACCTATTGGAACCATGTCGAGTCATGTTGTATGTAAGGATGGAATTGAGGTAGACATAGAAAAATAAAAATAATCCTTAAATTAAAACCCTTAGTCAATAATAAAAAAATCAAATTCTTCTTGGGGCACACAAGACACTATAGGAAAATAAAAAACACTACTCATATATTTACTTTCCCCATCAACGAGCTACTTAGAACAGACGTCAAATTCATATGTAGTCAAGAGTACAATCAATCCTTAATTTATTAAAATGAAAATTAAGCACTTACATTAAGGTTTTCCAATTGGTCGTAAAAGTTTCATATCCATGTTGATGTGTCAAATGTGGCAGTTAGAGTAGTATTGGCACAACTAGGTGACAACATGATTGACCATTTGAATGCATATGTCAATCGAAAGGTGAATAAAGTATAACGTAATTATTTGACCATAGATAGAGAAGGATTGATGATGCTACTTGCTCTCTAAAAGTTTAGTTGCACATTCTACACCAATCATCAAGCTCTAATATATTTAATAAATAGGCCTAATATGCATTAGGGGAGAGTATGTTGATGGTTGTTATTAGTCCAGGAGTTTGAATTCAACATATATTAGGGAAATTTTGAAATTAAAAATGGGTCTCAAAACTATAAATGTATTAACAAAATCAACTTTAAAATAATGAATAGGATTCAAAAATGATGATGCCATCCCTGGGCGGTAAATATTTTTTTAGGGAAAAAAAGAAAACTAATTTTTTTTAACTGTATTTTCAATTGATATTTTCACATGTTTACTCAAATGTCAAGTGTGAACATTAGTTTAAACATGTTTTTTTCATGTATTTTCAATTTTTCTCGGTGTGGGTTTACTCAAAGGTATCCAAAGTGGGTACTCATTGGATGTGGAATTTAATTTTGCATTCAACAAGTACCTACACTTGATAAATTGAAAATACAATATATAACAAAAAAAAAAAAATTCCTTCAAAAATTCACAACTCTTATTTTACTATTTTAGCTACCATTTTATTATTTTCCTTGGGAAGTCAATTTTAGAGCTAAAATTCTCCTACTAATAGTCCAACAATGTAAGAAGAATGTCAGACTTGATCACCTATTTTGACTTTAAACAAGTAAAGGATGGGCATAGATGGATGATGAGCTACCATATGGTCATCTACTTCAAGTTGAGTCCACCCATATGGAGTTAGCAAACATAGTCCAATTCTTATAGAGGGGAAGACACCTAATGATCTTCCAGAGAAAAAGAAAAAAACACTGGCAATGAAGGTTGACCCATTCACTCATGAACGGGTATATATAAAACCCGGGACCCGACAACATACTAAGAATATGTGCTCTTCAACATGAATGTGAAGGAATAATTGAAGTAGCATGTTGGCCCCTCAAGTGTCATTATTAAGCAAACATGATGACAAGGAATATTCATCAAGTTGGGCTATGGTTGTCAAATTTACACGACTATTGGGAAAAAAGTGAAAATAATGTGATAGTTTCTAATGGATGGATTGACCACTATGCAAAGATGAAATGCCTTTGCACTTGGTAAGCCCTTATTTAGCATTCAAGATTCAACAAATTGATTTTGGTAAACTCTTATTTAGCATTCAAGATTCAAGAAATTGATTTTTTCAGCTCATTCCCTCAAAAAGAAATATACACTAAAGCTAAGCATATAATCACAAATGATCTAATATTCAATAAAATGGGTTGAGATGATCAATTCTTGCACAAAAGAAATTGTGGCTAACTTCATCTATGAAAACATTGTTACAAGATTTTGCATGTGCGCTAACTATTGTTAGTTATCAAAGAATGCATTCTGTAACTAGAATAATTAAAATATTGCTACAAAAGTTTATGAGTGATCATAAAAAAACATTTGCTTATCATCGATTAACAAACAGGGTGGTCGAGTCCTTCAATAAAACTTTACACAAAGGATTTAACTAAAATATGTGGGATCAACTAAAATGACTAGAATAATAAGGTTCTAGCAATGCTACTGGTCTATAGGATTGCATCCAAGAGATCATTTGGTCATACACCTATCTTAGTCAAATTATCACAAATTGAAGGAAATTTGATGAAACTTAGAAGTGGTTATGGACCAATCACCAAATTTAAACATTGTTTTAAGTATTTGGATGACATATTTTGCTATGACTTACAACAAATTACAAATACAACAAGCAGTATTACATGATGTAACATATAAAAAGGATGTAACAATTGACTCACTAGCACATAGGGTATTATCAATACAGATTGAGGAAGAAAAGTGAGTAGAGACAATTGACTAAACAAGAGCAACAATGGTTTAGGTAAGGAACAAACACTGTTAGAGGCCGCGAACACGATATAGCATTTAAATCAAGAGATCCAAAAAGTCCAACACGTGGAACAAACAATTAATCCCGATTCAAAAGAAATGCATAACACTTCAATAGAAAAAAAAAACTCCACTACATGTCCCAAATGAAGTCACCTAGGGTGCAAACACAATACTTAGTCGATGAATGACACACTTTTGAAATACTCATAGAGATTTGGACCCCATATTTATCAAGTAGCCTCCAAACATCCACACAATAACCATCAACCTTGACCATAATTTGCACCAGCTTCTCCCTACAATTTGCACCAACTTCTCCCAAAAGGCCATGCTTCCAATTTCTTAATCCAAGTGCATTTGAGTCAAACTTTCCATCTCTATGACCATCGACACAAACAACATACCCTGAGGGCTCAAACCGATCAAAAGGGCATTGATAGACAAAAGGTGTTAAAACATTAGACAAAGAAGTTCCCCTTAATACGTGACCAAAAACAATTCCAAAAGCATCGGCCAACTAGCTAATGAAAACATAAGAACCAATAGACCAAATAACACTAGAGCAAGCACATCTAAAGAGTCCACAACACCATAACAAATGAATATTGACCAAGATTAAGCAATTTGTAAACTACCGTGGATATTTCACTCTACAGTTAATCACAACAAATCTAATAAAGTTATACTTAAAATCTGAAATCTATATTATGAGGGTTGATTTTTCTTTAGCTTTATGGATTCTTTAATTATTGAGTTATGCTTACGCATGCAATAGGTAATATATGGAAATAGAAAACAACAAAATAAAACCTGCAAACCACAATGAACACACAAGATATGATTTGGGAAACCTTTATGGGAGAAAACCTAGAAGGAAGGTGAGGTTACTATGCTCTCTCTTTCTCTAAATCGAAATGGTTACAAGTACAAAGGAGTTATATTAGTGGCCCGTTGGATGCTACAGTATGCAAACCCTCTCTGTTTTCTCTCTCTCTCTATCCACTCTTAGCCATTATAGTCATCTATGAAAAAAATGCACTTAAATATAATGTAACCCCTTTTCCTCCTTGTGATCTGGTTATACCACTACTCAATATCCTACTAGTGGTTAAGTTTGTTCGTTCAACTCTTAACTAGAGTTACAATATCAACTCTCTAGATTATTCTTCATCATGATTATGTGGCTAGCCCGTTTTCCATGAATAATGGGACGATGTCCTCTCAAATCATGATGGTAAAAATAGGAAGTTCGATTTCCAGGTGGCATAACATTTGCATATGAACTCTGTTTGTGGTCTTTCTTACACCTTTGGAAAGGTATTTAAGTGTAGAATAGTGTTAGGAGTGAAAAAAATTTACCCCAAAATAACACCATTTGATGCCTTAAAATTTTTCTGGAAGGTTTCATACCCAATTTACCAAACTTGGACTCATCGGTAAAAATGGCCATTTGAGTTGATTCCTCCAAATTTTCCACTTTCAAAGCATCAAGATGGATGAAAAAAGATATAATTATCCAATCTAGATCATTAAGAAAGCAAGAATACCATTTAGACACATATTAATTGACTTCAACATTTTTCAAAACATTTTTGTAATAAGATTCTATATTTTGTGTTTGTGAGTCCACATCTCAATTTTGCTTAGGACGAGCAAGGATATGAAGTGGAGGAAGATGTTCAAAGGGATAATCGACTAGATCTAACAAGTAACCAAGTAATATAGCATTCAATTGAGAATGTAGTTGAGTCGAGTCTGTAACTTGGTTAACTGCGTAGTCGGGTTGACTGACCAAGGTAGTTAGACAGTTGTAACCACTTGGTAATTAAATCAGAAGTATAAATATGTGCATCCATGTAACAAAGAATAATTGACCTAGTAGTTGTTGTTGTGGTATAATAATTAGGTGCTTACTGGGGTCTTTCCATTACTTTGTGTTCTCTTCCTTCTCTTCTCTATGTGTGTGTGCTTGTATAGTAATGTATGTTACTCTAAGTGAAGGACTACTAGTAATACTTCTTTACAAATCCTTAGATTACAACAAACATTTATAAACCCTACTAATTCTTCATGCACTTAAGGAAACAAGCATACTTCTACAAGTTACCCATAGTTTTATCGACAACCAAAACATTCAACAACCTTATAAGTATGAGCCTTCCTTATCGACTCTACTCTATTTCTTTTGTACACAATACCAATCAACCTTGTTGTTTATGTTGAACCCATAACAACTAACAATCTCCAACTTGAATTCATTATCATATGCATACTCCTATTTTATGCTTCATGGGTAATCAATCCATATGCATAACAAATCTTAAAATTGTGATTTTTGGTGTTAGAAACCTTGATTATAGAAGACCATCTGATTCACAATGGCCTTATATTTAATCACTAGATGAAACTATTGCATAAATCCCATACTTTTAAAATGTCTTGTTTGTTGGAGCTAACTTTGAGTTTGCAAATACGGTAAAGGCTAGTGATTGGTATAGATAATGGTTTATGTACCAAATAAACCTGCCTTTACTGCTCCATTACTTGTACCAAGGCATATAGTTCATTGTCATATGTAGGGTAATTCAATATTGTTATGATGGAATAGACCTCTTTTGCAATAGCATACACCCGTAACATCTCCATTAACATCAATTTCCGCTTTAAATCACTTGTATGAGTTAGTTAGTAGTAGGGCTTGACTAATCTTCTACTTCAATACTTCAAATGCTCTTTGTTGATTCTTAGCCTATTAGAAACTGTTACCATTTGCTAATACAACATGAAGTGGTGTTGCCCTAACGAAACACATAATGTTATCAACTTGCCCTAACGAAACACATAATGTTATCAACTTTCTCATATATTGGGAAGATCCAACAAAACACCTTAGTGACACTAGTAAGAGTGTGCCGTTTAAGAACGACTTATATCTTTGTACGATTTACCTTCAACCCACCTCTACCAATTACATATTTCAAATATACTAAAGATTGCCTAACAAACTCACACTTCTTTATGTTTATGTAGTTGAACCCTGCACTTTTCAATTGGCAATGGAAACCCATAATTCTATAGCTACAACATCATAAGCTCTCGTTACCTTTTTCCGTTAAATCATATCCAACTAATAAAGGAATGAAATAACATAAAGAAATTAACATTACATCCAATTAGAAACTAAATTTGTTTATTTGACTTTTCCAATATGGTTGCAGGAAATTAATGTCCACCCTTATTCATCATCAATAACTCAACACCCCCACAACATAACATAGCTTAGAAAGAATCTCTTCATGCACATTTTATGAGATTATGGATCCAAAATGGGGCAGCCCAAGAGTAGATAAAGATTTATCATAAAAAGGAAGAACACCATAAACTATAAATTACATCTTCTAGACATCCATCTCATAATACCTGTCCAATAGAGCCAATAGTCTTCCTGGGTTGTAAAGCACACAATTTTGTCATTACTATCAGTAAATCCCCTGCTGAAACCCACTAGATCCCTTCAAATTTCATGAAAACCTCCTAGCGATTTACCGATTTTCCTATCCTAGATTCTCTTCAGCATAGGAGTGTCCTGTGTCAAAAAACTCTCAGACGGAATGATGTCATGTAGATTGCAGTGTTCTTCAATACCTTTTTAAGCTTCGCTTTAACGTGTATCTTACAAGAATCTTCCAAAGCTCATTGGAAACCATATGTCAAAAATATCCGACACGGAATGGTGACTTGTAGGTTGCAGTGTTCTTCAATACCTTTTTGAGCTTTGCTTGCTTTGCTCTAACGTGTATCTAACAAGAATCTTCCAAAGTTCTTTGAAAATTGTGCACCTGACTAAGATTTAGTTGACAACTCAAATATGAAGCCCGAGGCACCTCTATGTTTCAGCAACATACAGATTAATCAAGCAACTAGAGATAAGCCCATGCAATCAATCACTCCAAAAGAATCTTCTCAAAATCTTCTCAAATGAGACATGCTTGGCATCAGATGGAAACTAGCAGAAGAAGTAATCTACGTCTCTAGCTTCCAAGGTCCTAGATAGCACTTTTAGTACTTATCCTCAGTCTTTTCTAAAATCGAATTCCACATTTATTAAGGGGGATAACTATACCAAAAGGGATGACCAAGTATTGGGTAATTTCTCTCCTTGAAATTGCCGAATTCGTATCGAGGAAATCTAGGGCTTGATCAATGCTGTTAATACCAAACAAGATATTGTCTTCCTAGCATTACCACTTGAAACATTTAGCAAAAGCAATAATATAGTTCAACGGACCCTGCGCAAATCTGTATTGGAGAATAAAGTCATCTACAGGATGAGAATTAGTTACCGAGACTCCCCTGAGATAGATATGCCTTTCACCTGACCATCTATTTTGGCTGCCTCAATAGGATACCCAAGGGCATCCTCTGACAAAGCACAGAAGAGACAAGCTAATGGGCAACCTATCAAATATTACATTGAAGATTTGTTATGGGAGAAAACCACCCATCAACATAAATTCTGGCTACCGATTTCCAGAAAGAAATCCTTATCATTTTGATAAACTTATTTCAACGCCTAACCATCCCAAGATGTCCAAAATGAAGTCTGGTTAGATATGATCAAAGGCTTTATCAAGTCTATATTGGGAAACAGACCTCCTGGATCAGTTCCTTGGCCCATTGGAAGGCTTCCTACACAACAATCAAATCGTCAAGGGATAAATCTCCCTTCCAGTGATTAGAGAGACATTTTTGGAGGTGTTATGCCTCATCAATATACCGATGATTTAAGGTTCATAATTTTAGTTAGAGCATATTTCAAGAAATAATTATTGGGGTTTTGTTTAGAAACAATGATCATTCTCTGTATGCTTCACAATCATAAGTCAAAATTTGTCCCAAGACCATTTTTACCAATACAAGGATGACCATGCAAATGAATTTGGTATCCCAAATGGCTAAACCTGCACTATATCATTTACCAATATGTCCTACAAGAACACTCTTATCCATTAGAAAATGGAGATAGTTAGCATGCCTCATAACAATTTGTCATGTGACAATACTGGAGACGAATGTGGTCTAGGGAGTCACATCAACTCAAAGATTCTTCATGACACGAACTGTCATCCTAGGAGATAAGTTGATAACCCGAATGCAATGACCAACTTCTCATCGTAACAGTTAAAAACTTTTCCTTCTGTTCTTCACTCATATAACTTTGGTATCCTGCTACTTTCCATGAGTTAATGGCCACTGTCCCTCGTAACAATTTGTTGTGGCAATTTTGGAAATGAACTTGGTCACAGCATGATGGTCATTGAAAGTTCTTGACAACATGAAATAGTGATTCTGAATGATGAGTGGAATAGTGAAAACGCAATTGCCATTTTCTCAGCAGGGAAGCAAAGAAGCCGTTCTTTTTACTCTTCATCCAAATCACTCAGAATAATATTACATCAGAAATGTACCCTACTTCCTCTCTCTACCTAGAAAAGCTCTCCCACCATGAAAGCATATACCTTTTTGTGGACCTCAATCCAACTGCACCCAGGCTTCTTCTCTACCCCGTTGTCTTTCATCATTTTCCTGACCTTTTCAATATCACCCCACCTGCCAGCTACAGCATACATGTTAGATAACAATACATAAGGCGCGGCACTTTTAGAGTCCAACTCAAACAGTCTTTGTGCGGCACATTCTCCAAGTTCTATGTTGTTATGAATTCTACAAGCACCCAGCAAAGATCCCCACACAGTGGCACCAGGTTTCATTGGCATTTTGTTGATAAAGTCGTGTGCCTCATCCAAGTACCCAGCTCGGCCAAGAAGGTCAACCATGCAACTATAATGCTCCATTGTAGGTGTTATGTGGTAATGATTACTCATACCATTAAAGTAATGTTTTCCTTTATCCACTAGGCCTGCATGGCAGCATGCAAACAAAACACCAACTAAGGTGACATCATTAGGTTTTGTACCACAATGCAGCATTTGTTTGAAGAGTTTGAGTGCCTCCGTGGCACAGCCATGCATAGCATAGTTTTTTATCATCGCTGTCCATGATACCACATCTTTATGACGCATATTGTCAAACAAATTGCGAGCACTCTCTAAACTCCCACATTTCCCATACATGTCTACAAGGGCACTTCCAACAAAGACATCAGACTGAAATCTACATCTAACTATTTCTTCATGGATCTCCTTGCCTTTTTCCAGAGCAGCCAAACTGGCACAGGCTGGAAGAACACTGGCAAAGGTTTTCGAGTTTGGCTTCACACCAGCCAGCTGCATTTCATTAAAAAGGTTCAGGGCATCCTCACTACACCCATTCTGTACATATCCTGCAATCATCACATTCCATGACACAACATTTCGCTCAGGCATTTTTTCAAATAACTTCAAAGCCTCATCAACAATACCATTATGTGCATACCCTGCGATCATCGCATTCCATGAAATAATGTCCTGTTTGGGCATTCTCTGAAACAGCTTCTGCGCCTCAGCAACATACCCATTCTGCATATATCCGGCAAGCAACGTTGTCCAGGAAACAATATCTTTTCCAGGCATTTTTTGAAAGAGCTTCAGTGCCTCATCAATATTCCCAATCTGTGCATATCCTGCAATTATCGCATTCCATGAGCCAACATTTCGTTCAGGCATATTTTCAAAGAGTCTCAAAGCCTCATCAAGGCACCCATTTTGCGCATATCCTGCTATCATCGTTGTCCAGGAGACAACATCTCGTTTGCTCATTTTCAGAAAAAGCTTATGAGCTTCGTCAATGCATCCTTTCTGTACACACCCTGCAATCAGCGTATTCCACGAGACTACATCTCGTTGAGACATTTTGTCAAACACAGTGCGCGCATCCTCTAAACTCCCACATTTTGCGTACATGTCTATAAGCACATTTCCAAGGAACAAATCGGACTGAAATCCACATCTCATAATCTTATCATGGAGTTCCTTCAATTCTGCCAGGTCAGTGCAGGCCGGGAGAACACTGGCAAAGGAGAATTGGTCAAGCTGAATGCCTGATCGCTGCATTTGATAAAACAGTGCCAATGCCTCTGCTCCATACCCATGTCTGGCACAAGAAGCGATCAACACAGTCCAAGAAACCGCATTTTTTATCGCCATTTGATTTAAAACTCTGAGAGCATCATCTAGGTAACCGCACTTGGCATACAAACTTATGATTTTATTCCATAAAGACATAGCTTTGCATTGAAAGCCTATTTGAAGTATGTGGGCATGAAGCAGTCTGCCCTCAGACAGCGATTTTTTCTTAATGCACTCCTGCAAAAGGCATTGATATGTAGAGAAATCAATGTACTCGTCCATAACATGGAGAATGTGCACCGCCTCCTTCAATCGACCTTGTTTACACATCAACCTCGCGGAACTATTATTGTCGTTGCTTTCCTGTTTAGGAGAAATAGTGGTAACCTTCATTAGAGGGTTAAGGTGGAGAAGCATTGGCCAAATATACAAGAGCGTCATCCTCTTCTTCTGGTTCCATAATGTCTGTGACACTTGCATTGCCAACTAAACATGCCGGAATCAATGAATGGCTGGCAACTACGTAAGCTCAGTGCCCTGGTTGTCCAATTTGGGAGTAGTAAGGTGGGTCAGAAGTTGTCATTGTAACGAGAACAATAAACGAAAGTTATGGAAGGAAAATTATCGAAAAACTAAACAAACATAAATTAGCAATTGTACGAAGCGCAGCAAAGTTGTGAGGGCTAACTAGCTTGCCAGAGGGCATTAAATGTCTTGGAGTTGTGAGTGGGTAGTATATGGAAAAAGAGTATAGATGAAGATGTTATATGATTTAAATATGGATTTTAATGTTGTAGTTGTTGGGTAATTTTTTATAATTGGATTTTGTTGTTTTTTTTTCCATTTGAAAATTTAAATAAAAAATTATTTTTTTTAGATATTTGAATGATGGGAAATTCAAAGTGGAAATGTAAATTTATGTTATTTTTAAATTAATCTATAGATTTGAATTCATAAAAGTTTCTTATATTAATCTACAAACACAATTATAATCTTTAAAATATAATGACAAATTATTAAAGGTTTATTCCTCTAGATCAACGCAATGAAAGTTGAGACCAAATTGATTTCACAGGTTGTATTATTGTTGAATTAAGGAGTAATGGAAGATGTGACATAGTTGAAACAAATAACTATATATATATGGAGATTGAAAAAAATAATGCTATTAGTCATAAATAGGAGAACCGTGACATCAATAACATTAAAGATTTATGCGTTGGATTTAATATAGATATATAGATATATTATACAAAACATTACAAAAATTAATGCGTTGGTAATATATATTAATATATTATATAATATATGTCTAGTAGTCATAAATACAGAGAACCATGACATATACAACACCATTGAAGATTTATATATTGGGAAAAATGCATATATGTATAGATTGCAAATCAACACAAATTGTTCAAATGGTGTCATGTTCATGCATATGGGTTCTATATTAGAGAATTATTATAAATTCGTTTGAAGGTGGTACAATGGAATGTTTGCATTTGGTGTAGGTAAAATCCTTATTTTTATGTCGTGCAATGCAATTTATTTTGCTTCTATATGGGCACAATATCTATATAGCGTTAATATGCATGAGAAGTAGCTAAGCCACAATATTTTCACTGCAGCAACAATTAGGAAGTTACAAATGTCACAAATGTGAACAAAGAAGTTATCAATAATCAAGGAAGGTAAATATGGTGCCAGTTCATGATAAATTGATAATCGAATTAGTTTGTTTAGCACTATTCATAATGTATAACGTCCTTCAAGCTTTTGTAGAGAATATTTGCATTTGGTGATGCTTGGTGTGTTAAGGTATATTTCCATGTTATTGTTTCCTCAAAAGGAACATACATCTAAGATTTTATGGAGATGCGTAAGGAAATACATAACCATCTACTTATGAATATTGCATTAAGATGGTATGATCAATATCATCCTCACCAAAGTATTTTTTTGGGTTTTTTCTTCTAATTTTGAGATGAGTGCATGTTGGGGTTGCAATCAATTCTTCTGAATAAATCTTCTTGAAAAGGAAGGCTACCTTCTTCCTAAGGATGATATCACTGCTTTTCCTTTTATGTCAAACTTCTCACATTTTAACAACAACGTTGGGATATGAAAAATACACTTTCTGCTGTTCAAATTGAACATAATGGTGATTTGGCTTACTTGATAGTAGTGTGTAGAGATTTTACGATAAATATTTGGTTATGTGGCCATGGAAATTCAAACCATCATGTCCATTCAGAAGACCTGCATCTTCTCTGATTCTAGAAGAGATGGACAATATTCTAAGTATAACAAAGGCTTCTAGGAGATTATTAAATCCAAATATAGATCATATGAACCCAAGCGACAAAATTCAAGATTTTGAAAACCCTCATAATCATCAAAGAAAAAATAAGCATTCTCAACAAAATGTCATATTTTCTACATGTATTCAATAGAGGTTAAAACCAACATGCATTGTCTAAACAAAAAAAGAATTAAAAATTAAAACTTAATAATTAATTTATTGCTTTCAATGTTTTCTCTATTTAATACTCATAATCATTACAAATCTAATAATTAATACTCATCCTATCAAATACTAAAACATTGCTAACTTTGACATTGTTCATATCCACATTTATGAGTCAATTTGGTGGAAAATACGGTTCAAATTTCACATCAAGCATTCAAACTCCATCATTGTAAATCTTAACTATTTTGTTTATGTTATGAAACTTCATTCAAAGCTATATATGATAAATGGAGTCATAAATGGAGTGTATCATGCGTTAATTACGTTTGAAGAGTTTTTTTTTTCACTTGCGAACTGTTCAATAATAAATGACGAACATACTATAAAGTCCTACTTGTCTGGATAATCGTACCATTTTTTGCTGATTTCTTGGACTGTTCTTAGCATGGGCGGTCTTTCAGTTCCATTGATTTTTCATTTCCATGCCATATTCTCTACCCTGCCCTCATGTTTATGTAAGACTCCTTTAGTAAATAAGAGTTGCATTTCCACTTAGTAAGGGTTGACGATATTATCCATATACATTCTTGAAATTTTATAAATCTATAAAGTTCAAAAAACCCTATCACTTTTTGCTTTTGAGTAAGTGGCGAGTGTATAAGAAAAGTTTTTAAAACACTTTTCATACCACATGAAACCATGCTTCTTGGAACTATACTACCCTATCATTATTATACACTTTTTTTACATTAAAACAATTTAAACAAATATGTAGTAATTAAAAGAGATCATTTGAGAATAAAATTTAAATTTTTTTGATAATGTCATATATAATAAAGTGTGTATCTTACTATATGTGTTTATCATGCAACATTGTAACCGTTCTAGAAAACATTGAACCATTAATGATGCTCATGAGATGTTCATGAGCATGTTGAATTGGTTTTGTGAGCATTAACTTTAATAAAAGACAAAAATGCAACTTGCAATTCCATCACAGGAATTCAAGAATGCTTGAGTTAAATTTGAATTTGGACATTAAATTGATATGGTAAGATAAATCTTCATGGTTCTTTATAAAATTTGAAAGGATTTATTTTATATACTTTGAAATTAACAATTTAATATTGATGGATGTGGTGTGCAGTAATAGGCTATCACTAATGTTATTTTTTGTAGCATCAGATAAGTGTATAAATTATGGTGTAGATTTGCAACTACTCATGAAGTTTTAATCAAAATCACAAGACACAAATCTACTATAATTCTTTGAGGAATTCAATTCACGATTTAGAACATCAATCACAAACATGCAATGAGAAATAAGACACATGCACACAATATTTTTCCAGGGGAAAGTAATCTTCTAAAATCCCCTATGCCTTCTTGCATTAATCTAATGAATAGAGATGTATTACAATTGATTTGATCAATTGAGCACAACCTGCAAGTGAATAAACTATCTCTTTTCTCACTGAGAAGATCTGACCCATATTTAGTCAATTTCTGCCTCTACTTGAGCCACTATTTCCTTGCACAATTCCTTGAGAAACGAGGCCCCCTATTATTTAAGAAATTCCTTAAATTGATTGCATAATTCCCAAGGGGTATCATGTGACTGCATGCAACACATGTACACTCAAGACTATTCTACAATTGATGTTACACTAGCTTGGAATCTCCACCACAACTGGGGAACTTGAATTCTTTGCATGCACTAGCTATTTTCGGATGATTGATCAGCTAACTGGATGATCACTGAGTTAGGCTAAAGCCTCACTACACAACTGGCCTTCCACTAGTTCCTCCAATAGTTGGAACTAGTTTAACTGAAAACAACTTGAAATAACTAACCTTGATTGCTACAAATTAGCAATCAAACATGCTTAAATGAAATCTAACTCCTCCAACTCTAATTTACTGAGTAAATTGGGTGACACTGTTAATCTAGGTTGTCATTGATGTTAATATAGCAGTGTTTGTGATGGAAAATTCTTTAATACATGATGTTGCCTATTGATGCCCATTGATCTTAATATTACTCATGGAGGATCCAAGGATTGAATACAGACGTAATAGAAATAGTGGAACTGAGGAGGAAAGATACAAGAATCCATTAGAAGAGAAAGAGAAAGAGTAAAGAGGAGAAGCCATGAAGCCAAAGAATAAGAGGAAGAGTTCATAAGAAGCCATCAAGGAAGCAGTTTATCGCATATGCCCAAGGTTAAGTGCTATCGGAAGAACAAAGAGAAACAACAATATCAGAGGAGTAAAGAAGAAAACATTGGAGGAGCCATATTGGAAGTATCGCATGTAATATATGCCCAAGAAGAACCGATAGGAAGAAAATAGCGGAGGAGCATAAATAGAGTTATCAGAGAAATCGTATCAACAGTATATAATATCGACGTTTTCTATTATATGCCAGTGCTCAAACCCCCGATTGCAATATAATGGAGTAAAGAAATGAACGGCGGAGATCAAACCCAAGTGCTTGCGGAAGGTGAATCACAGAAATTGATCTCGATCCTTAGATCAACCGATTCGTTAGATTGACAGATATTAATGGCAGAAGAAGAATGGAGGAGGAATAGATCTGGATCGTTAGATCGACAGATCTGTTAGATCGACGGTGATTAGCAACTGTGGGGGTCGGAAAGTACAAATTTCCTTGATCGTGGATGAAGTCCCGCACTCAATCGTAGCCGTCGATCTCATATTCAACTCTTAGATCATAGTCAAATGCGGGGGTTAAGGCCGTTTTAATCCATGTGCCAGTCGAAGTCCCACAAACCATAGATTGCGAGGTAATATGCAGACCCGATTAGTGTATGGTAACAGCCCTAATGGAATATCGCATCTGCCTATCAGAAATTTCATATCACAAGTTATAAAGGGATGTCACATTAAAAAATGTGATTGCAATATTATTGCGGACTTGACTACAACACTATTACATAACTTAATGTAATATCACATCCATTGAAATCGCAAGTTTTAAAGGGATGACATGTAAAACCTCTAACTGTGATAATATTGTGGACCCAATGGATTCATTAAAAACAGTTCATTGAATATCACATCTGCTCCATCAGAAGATAGAGCATGTGCACTCTTGTAAAACCTCCGATTTTTATGAAGTTGTGATTGTGAGATTAAAGGAATGACTCTGAGTCTATGGATAAAAGACTCTCTGATATATATTTTTAATATACAAGTCGGCCTCCCTCCAATAAACATGTCCTTTGGTCATTGGTGAAACTCATATAAAAACAAGTTAAAACGCTTCAGTTTTGAGTATCTATCTCGAGCATAAAAATAGAGTATAAAGAAGCTTAGAACTCGTGAACTTGAAGAGACATAGGAAGC
Organism: Pinus taeda; assembly: GCA_000404065.3. Classification (NCBI taxonomy): domain Eukaryota; kingdom Viridiplantae; phylum Streptophyta; class Pinopsida; order Pinales; family Pinaceae; genus Pinus; species Pinus taeda. The sequence continues at coordinate 134,040 of APFE031010883.1, forward strand.
TGAAGGAACAGTAGAAAGAAAGCCAAAGGTTGAGCGAGTGAAAAAGGAAGCCAAAGGTGGAGAAAATGAAAGTGGAAGCCGAAGGTTGAGAGAGCGAAGAAGGAAGCTGAAAGATCTAGTAGAAGAAAAAGGAAGCCAAAGGTCGAGCGAACGAAAGTGGAAGCCAAAGCTCGAGCGAGAAAAGAAGGAAGCCAAAAGGTGCAGCGGAAGAAGAAGGAAGCCAAAGGTTATTTATTAAAAAGATCAGACCCGTGTTTGACAGTGATTGAGATAACAGTGCAAAGGATGCTCTGCGGATCTAAGAAGATAATATGAGTATGAACAAGGTTGTTTTTAATTGAACGCAAAATATGAAACCGCGACAGTCACTTCTCTAGAGAAGTCACTCCTGAAGCAGTCACTCTTGAAGCATTTACCGTGACAATGAGAACAGAGGCTTGAAACAGAGAGTTGTTTTTGTGCAGAGCTTAGTGCAGTTCATTGTAGACACATTGAAGTTGCATGATGACTATTTGAAATCATCATGAGGTAACTTTGCAGACTCTGTTTGGGAAATATGAAGAATTGTGAAGACTCCTTCATATGAAGACAAGTTGTCATTGATGTAGAATTGAAGCTGTATATTGATAGAACATAGTGAAGAAGATTTTGAGAGCAGTGTAATACAATCAAAAAATTTCTTGACAAGATAGGGTCAGAGCCCTTGGGTTTGGTGCCTTAGAATTGGAAGGATTGGTGTCCTTGGAGTTGGTGCTCCTAAACCCAAGGTTGGTGCCTTGACAAGATAGGGTCAGAGCCCTTGGGGTTGGTGCCTCAAAATTGGAAGGATTGGTGTCCTTGGAGTTGGTGCTCCTAAACACAAAGTTGGTGCCTTGAGAAGATAGGGTTGGTGCACTAGATGTTGGAGCCTCACAAAAGACCAAGTTGGTGCCTTGAGAAGATAGGGTTGGTGCACTAGATGTTGGAGCCTCACAAAAGACCAAGTTGGTGCTTGGCAACAGGTTGGAGCCTTATATATATTGTACCTGATTTATTGTAAAGATTATATTAATAAAAGCATTTATTCCTATTGTTCATTTTTGTGTTCTAAATATAAATGTTTTAACTGGTAAAAATAACAATTGAAAAGGAATACTGATTCACCCCCCCTCTCAGTATTTCCAACAATTGGTATCAAAGCCAGTACCTTCACTCAAAGCCTAACAACTTGAATGTTGATCATTAGAACACAAATGGCGAAGCCAAGGAATAAATTATCCAATCCTCCTAAATATGTGTCTCCCTCTACCACTGAAATAGAAGTCAATCAATTTGTGAAGGCTCCATGGTTCAATGGAAACTTTGATATATGGGAAGCAAGAATGAGGAATTTCTTAAAGACTTTAGGCATTGAAATTTGGAAATCAGTGATTGTTGATAGCATGATGGATGGAGAATCTAAGAAACATAATACAAAAGAAATGAAGGCAATCTTGAACGGGCTACCAGATTCTATAAAGAACAATTTAGGAAAATGTTCGTCAGTGAAGGGTGTATGGGACAAACTTCATGACCTTCACTCAAAAGGAGCATTGACCATGACCACTAGTCAAGAAGATGATGGAAACCAAGAAGGAAATCTAGAACCCATCATAGAAGTTGAAAATGAGAATGATGACATCAAGGCTAAAGAAGACCTAGAAGATGAAGAGAATGAAAAAGATTTTGAAGAATATCTCCTCACTAAAATTATGGCTTCCATGGAGGAGACTTTCTATTTGAAAAAGGAAAATGAGGAACTTAAGAAGAAAGCACTAGTTGGTGACCAATACCAAACAAGGAAGGAAGTTGACCTTGTCAAGCTTCAAGTACAAGAAAGAGATGAAGAGCTCGCTAAGCTTAAGAAGGAATTTTATCAAAGCAAAAGAAAGCATCATGAAGAAGTCATATCCATGACAAATCAATTAGATAAAGCAAAGAAACGAGAAGATATATTGTCAAGTTAGTTTGAACAAAGGCGCAAGAGCTTGAACAAACTTGAAGAAGAGATTGGTCAGTACAAGTTAGAGGTCTCCTCTCTCAAATCTCAACTACAAGAAGCAAGAAAGTTAGCACAAGGGGCTGAGAAGACAATGGAAGCATTGGTAATCATAGAAGGGCAGGTTGATGAAGCAGAAAAGGAGGGAAACACCATGATATACGAACTAAAAGCAAAGGATGAAGAGATATTCAAACTAAAATTGGACCTCAACCTTCTCAAGGCCAAAACATGTAAAGCTACAAGAATCAAGGAAGAAATGGAGAGCAGTCTAGCAAAAGAAAATGAAGAAATATTCAAAATGAAGTCAGATATCATCTCCCTTAAAATAGAAGCAAATGAAGCTACTTGTATCAAGGAAGAAACTCAAAAACAACTTACTAAGAAGAATAATGATTGTGAAAGATTGGAAGAAGAGATTGTCACCCTCAAGAAAAAGGTTGAAGGGATGGACAAAATCTTGAAGAGCCCTCAAGCCTTGGATGCCATGCTCAACCATCAAAGATCTCCACTTGACAAATCAGGTCTTGGCTATGAAGGTGAATCCTCAAGCAAGGGGGACCATACTTCAAACAACAAGGACATGAGGAAGCATGATGGAAATAATAATGCTCTCAGTTTAAACAAAGGCAAGGAGAAGAGTCAAGGCAACAATGGAAGAAATACCGCTCCAAGAAGACTTGCAAATGATGTCAAGAATACAAAAGGTGATGAATATTATTAAGGAATCCCAAGGCAGAAAGGCTTCAGAAGTACATCAAGGAAATCTCCATCTCCAAGGTACCAAAGTTTATTTCTTGGTTATCGTTATTCTTGTACAAACTTTAGGCACATGGCAAAATATTGTAGGGCTTATAATGATCCTCGTCAATCTCTGAGAAGCAATTTTGTAAGAAGAAGTCATGAATTATTATTCATGAACAACATAGAATGCTTCAAGTGTCATAACATTGGTCACATGGCACATAATTGTAATTGATTTGGGCACCTCCTCAAGCTAGAACTATGCCAGATAAGAAAGTTACACAAGTATGGAGAAGGAAGCAAATACAATCCGAAAGTCCCTTGAACTCTCCAACCAACAACACACGTTATTGACCTGATCTTCGACAATCTAAGCATTTGATGGGAAGACTCTACCAAAAAGAGATGATGCATACAGTTAGGGGGAGCCTGTGATTCTTAATCATTATTGCAGAAGCTATCTGTGAAAGGGTCCTTATGAAATCCTTGATAAGCTATATTAACAATCATTCTTTGATAGATCATTTCTTAGGAACACTCCTTTGAAAGAACATGATCTCCTATCTATCCAATGGACTGGTGTTAAAAATATTTTCCACTTGATTTCTAAACAGAAATTGGAGCAATAGAAGGCCATCTAATACTAATAAGTGAATAACTATGTTGTTGTTATTATTGAAGTTGAATGTCTCGACTCAGGGATATGATGTAAGAACAGGTAAATTATGGACACAAATAGAGGCAACGTTCAAACAAACATATACATTTGGGAATGGAGCTTGAAGAAAAAGCAGTTGTCAATCAGTAGAAAGAATTTAAAAGACAGTCACAGATTGGATATCAAAATCTGCTAGTGGAGATAACTTGCAAGAACACAAAAAAAAGGGCTCATCAAAAGGACTGTAGAAAGGAGAATGTTGTACAGTCAAATATAACTCAAGTTGATACTAGTTACTTAGAAAAATAGCAACAGTGAGGCACAACCTCTCACCATTTCATCCAAATGCAATGATGTTGAAATGTTGGATGGCAGTGACTTAAGGAGAAGCACAGAGATACAAAGGAACTCAGATCTAAAGAGAGATAGCAAGAAATACAATTTCAGTGGCATTTTCTCTTGATTCAAACTATGAAGGCCTCTTAATTCTAACTGTGGAGACAACAGAATATGGATTGAAGCATACAAACTTGGACTTGAACATTTGGTGTGTGGCTATTTGGAATCTGTTTGGCAGCATTGAAGTGGAGCATCTTTAAAGCCATGATAAAGTAGTTTTTTGAGACATGAAGAAGGGATAATGTGCTAGTCGATGATAAGGCACCACGACAGGGGGAGTAACATACCCATAAAAGTATTATATTCATAAAGAACAGAAGAAGTTTGACAGGGGGAGTCCTTGTGCCCTCCTTTTCCATTGATGTCAAAGGGGGAGAGAAGAAGAATATTGCCATCAATGACAAAGGGGGAGATTGTTAATCTAGGTTGTCATTGATGTCAATATAGCAGTGTTTGTGGTGTAAAATTCTTTAATACATGATGTTGCCTATTAATTCCCATTGATCTTAATACTGCTCATGGAGGATCCAAGGATTGAAGACAAACGTAATAGAAATAGTGGAATCGAGGAGGAAAGATATCGAAAGCCATCAGAAGAGAAAGAGAAGGAGTAAAGAGGAGAAACCATGAAGCCAAAGAATAAGAGGAAGTGTTCATTAGAAGCCATCAAGGAAGCAGGTTATCGCATATGCCCAAGGGTAAGTGCTATCAGAAGAACAAAGATAAACAACGATATCAGAGAAGTAAAGAAGAAAACATTGGAGGAGCCATATTGGAAGTGTTAGCCCTGAGGTGCAGCACTGCTAGGTTGAAGATTAAAGGAAGAAGATGGCCTGCTTTGCTGTCCTGGAAAGGGCCCCCACATGGGCCATCACTCCACTTTCCCCACTCTTCCACTTACATTCTATCCCGCTCATATCTTAGCCCGACCCTCACTTCATAACAAAACCATCTTCCACCTTAGCCCTAAATAAATTAATCCAAAACCCTGAAAAACCTTACCTTTCCATCCATATGCGCCCTCCGCACATTTCTCGAGGACATCCTGTACCTCGATGTCCCTCTGCCGTCGATCTCTCCTACCAATATAACGGCCCACGTTTCACCCGATCAATGAGACATGCTCGACCGATCTCTGCCATTAGATCACTCCCGCTAGATCTAACGGCTGTCGCTCTTATCGCGCGGGCAACTAGCGAGAGGAGTTCATGCCCAATAAAGGCAGTTTATCTCTCTCCTCTGCTATGTGGCGTGCAGTGAGTGGAATCGAGCGGACTCCACCCTTTACCGCTTATCGCCCGATAAAAACCATAACCACCCAAACCAAACCACCCCTGGGCGTTATTGTCTAAGCACCTCCTCCACCCGATAGCCGTCCGATCTGTCCATCGAGATTCAATTGCTTGGACTTTTCTGCTCCTACCAAAGACAGCAAGCCTCTAGCAATCGATCCCCTCCATCCATTTCTTCCGATCCAGCGACCCTCGTTCATGATCACTCCCGCTTGTCCTTCGTTACCCTGCCATTACTTTGTTCGTTCAATTTAATTCATACAACAGCTACCCGCTTGTTCTCCGCCATCCTGCCATTACTCTATTCTTCCTAATTAGCAAGTCCAGCTGCCCATGCACCTCATACTCTACTTCCTACTAGTTACCCGAGGAGGAAGGTGGTTGACTCTATTAGTATTGTGACAGTCAGGCCACTGAACTGAATTAATAGAAAGTATGGCCGAATGAGGAAGGACACAACTTGATACAAGCAAACAGAATTAATCAGTCATGGAGCTTCATTGGCACAATCAAGCCAGCCACCTAACAGGGTAGCGCTGTACTAGAATTAATTACCATTTTCATGATGGAAGGAAAATTGTGTCCTTGTACGCAATTAGGGATTTAAAGACAGTGAGGATAGATTAAAACACCTTGAGCCCTAAAAATCTCGAGAGCATTGTAAAGAGCTATAAATAGCTGAAAGTAGGATGTAATCAGGGTTCAACTTCTGGAGACTATAGAGACTTTTCTACTCAAGCTTCTCATCTTCATTCATCATTCATACAAGCTTCTTTTGTTGTCATATATTCAATATCCCAATTACTCTTATGTTCTAAGCTTGCACTTGAACAGGCCGTTCAGGTTTCTTTTGTGTCTAATGCTAGATAACTGTCATCTTATCTCTGCATTGATGTATCAGTTTTGCAAGTTTCATTTACTTTCTGTAGCTGACCATCATATGTTTATGTATGTATCTGCTGGTATGGTTAGTATTCTCCATTCATTCACCTAATCTACAAACTATTGAGCATTGGTGGTCTAAAGCCTTGTAGGCAGAGGGTGTTCATGCATGTCTTGAGTAATAACAAAGTCAAAGTGGTTATCCGACTTGATCCAGACCATTATTTATTCCAATAGTTCAGAGAACAATATTGAAGATTATATGTTACCAGGCATCTCCGAGCTGCAACCTAAGAGAGTTTCCTAGAGTGATAACATAATTGACGCCATTGTTGGGGAGAGGAGATTGAAGCTCAACTTCCCTGGGAGATGACACAGATCCAACTTTGATGATGGACAAAGTCTGGACACTATTCTGGTTGTAATCATCTATATGGCGACTCTACTGGAGGATGAACCTCTTAGCGACTCCGCTCCATAATTCTGGCTCAGTTTGGAAGGCATACTCGGAGAAATCCTCAGAAGTCACAAGCTAACCCAGTACTTGACCCTGAAAAGATCATCAAAGAAAGAAAGGATTTCCAGAAGGGAGCATCAGGTTCAGGTAAACCTAAACAATATTCTATACATCTTCAAGAAAATCCTGCAATAGAACAAACATGTGTTGAGAGTATAACATCTAACACTAGCAGTGAAAAAATCTTAGAGATATATAAAACTCCTGATTCCTTAGGTTCTCATTTTGTTGTAAGCCCAAAGGGAGCCTCACCTCCTACCCATCATATTCCTCTAGTCTTATCAGTCACTCCTCAGCCCTCTGTCATTTAGATTTCAAGTACCCTTCTAGCCACCACAGCTATGGCAGGCCCACAAGCACCTACCAAAATGGAGAGAATTATAGCTGCTAGGTATGGACCTCTAGTACTACCCATTCCTCTGAATGTTATGCCTACTGGAGAATATCAGAAATACATGCTTAAGTTTACTGGGACAGAAGGGGTTACAACTGAAGAACATCTTGAATCATTCTATAGCTATGCTGATAATCTAGATATTAGTGACGATGATGTATGGATGAGAGTATTTGTCCAAAGCCTAGATGGAGAGGCTAGGAAACGGTTCAGAGAATTGACCCCGAGGTATATAATAGATATTGAAGCATTAGATGTTGTATTCTTGAAGCATTGGGGGGATAAGAAGGATCTTCTCTACTACCATACTGAGTTTGGGAACCTAAAAAGGGAAAATGGTGAGTCACTATCTAATTTCAATAAAAGGTTTAACCACATGTACAGCAAGATACCAACTGAAGTGAAACCCACCCCTAACTCTGCTAAACTCACCTATGCCAATGCTTTTGATTCTGACTTCTGTCTACTATTGAGAGAGAGAAGATGTGCCACTTTGGCTGAGATGCAGGATGCAGCCTTGGAGGTAGAATCCAACATCATGGCTGTAGAGAAACTTAAGGGACATGTTGATCGAAGGAGACAGCGGGGTGAATCTTCATCATCTTCAGATCCCAAGTTAGATAAGATGACCAAGATAATAGAATCATTAGCCTCTGAAATCTCTAAGCTAAAGATGGAACAACACTCTGGAAAAGGAAGAGCTCCTAATGCCTTTGCTTTTAGAAATCTGAACCCATACAGAAGAGCTAATGAGCAGTTGCAGGTTCCTCAAAGGAACAAATATGCAAATGAAGACCAAAGGATGAAGACCCCCTTGTAGAATTTAGTCATGGATGAGGATCAGTGTGAGGAAGACGATGAGATCCATTGTCTGGAAGACAAGGGAAATGCCTCTTTTTTGACCCTAGCTGCATATGAAGAGTCACTATCCAAGGACCAAACTAGCCAAGAGTGGGATGGTGGGACTGTTCTGCAAACTGATGACCAACACAAATACAATCTAAGGTCCAAGGTGAATACTGCCCAGCAAACCCTTGTTCAGAGGGCTATGTCCCTACAATGTAGCAAACCAACAAGCAAAAACGACCAGCAGTTGATCCCATCATTCTCAAAGCTCCAGCTCCAGAGGTAAGAGGCCCTGATAAGTTCCCTTCTCCTTTCAGTTTTGAATCAGAAATCCAAAAGCTGAAAATATCTATACCTCTGATGGAACTAGTGAAGAATGAATCCTTTAAGAGACCCATCCTTGAGGCCCTTGAGCTTAAAACCACGCAGGCACCCAATGACTATGTGAATCTGCAAGATGACAAACCGGTCCTTGTCCTCAGCCCAATGATTGAGCATTCTAATGACAATTCCCCATCATTCTATGTCTCCTTGAATATTCATGACAAAATCCTTCACAATTGTTTGCTGGAAACAGGTGCTAGCCATAATCTAATGCCCAAGGCTGTCATGGACAAATTGGGCTTGGACATCACTAGTCCTTATCATGACTTGTTTTCTTTTGACTCTAGAAAGGTGAAATGTTTGGGGTTAATCAAAGACCTAGCCATCACCTTGTCTCAGCTGCCCATGAAGAGCATGATGATGGATATTGTGGTAGCAGATGCCCCCCCTAAGTTTGGCATGTTACTTTCCAGAGGATGGATTAAGAGGTTAGATGGGACATTGCAGAATGACCTGTCCTATGCCACTGTCCCGATCTTTGGAGGTGAAAGCAGGAGATTGTACATAGAGGCTCCATTAGCTTATATCATCAGTGATGAAAGGAATCCTGCTAATCATCCCATCTATGTTGTTGATACTGATTTTGGGGCCTGTATCCTCCAAGTAGAAGAATCCCAGTTGGCCTCCATGCAGCTTCAAAAGCTGATTTGCCAGATCACAGAGGAAGGAAGCCCACAAATCTGGGATATGTTCTTTGATGGAGCTTGCTCTAAGGAAGTTGCAGGAGCAAGTGTAGTTCTTGTATCTCCCACACAAGAATGCATGCATTTATCTTTCAAGCTAACTTTTCAGGTCACCAATAACATAGTAGAATAATAAGCCTTGATGTTAGGCTTAAATGCTGCAAAAGAAATGGGCATCAAAGATCTGAAAGTGTTTGGAGATGCAAACCTTATTATTCAACAGGTGAACAAGACATTCCAAGCAAAGCACCCCAGGCTGAAGGCATACAGAGATGAGGTATGGAAGCTCAAGGATTCTTTCAATAGCTTTAGTAATTTGTACATCCCTAGAGCTAAGAATCAACTTGCTGATTCCCTTGCTGTGTTTGCTAGCACTTTTATCCTGCCTTTGCCTCCTAAGTTGACTTACGAAGTCCAAGTGAAATATAGACCGTTTTTGCCTGACAATGTAAAGTATTGGAAAGTTTTTGAAGATGATGATGAAGTCAATAGGTTTCTACAGGTCATTGATGAATTCTCTGAAATGCAAATTGACCAAGAGAATGAAGCTATTGAGGAATGTAACCAGTCCAAGCTGAGAGACAAAATTGGCCAGGATAGCATTGTGCAGCTGCCTAGTAATCATATACCCAAAGGGTTGGTGCCCTTAGAGAGGTTGTTTGACCATAACAATGTACCTTATAAACCTACTAAAAAAGAAAGTGAGTCTGCAGTTCATGAACATAATATAGGGAGTCCAGCCCATCCAAAATATATCAATTTGTCCACTCACTTGTCCTTTGTCCAAAGCTCTGAGTATTGCACCCTGATGAAACAATTTGCTGATGTCTTCACTAGGGAATACAACGACCTTAGAACCTATGACACCAACATTATTCAACATAAGATTCCACTAGAGAAGAACACCATCCCCTTCAAGTAGAAATTGAGGCCGATTAACCCCTGCTTGTTAACTTTGATTGAAAAGGAGATCAAGAAGTTGCTAAATTCCAAAATCATGGTTCCCCTAAGGTACTCAAAGTGGATAGCTAATCTTGTGATAGTGAGGAAGAAGAATGGAGAAATTAGGCTTTGTGTTGATTTCAGGAATTTGAAAAATTGCTCTAAAAAAGAAAACTACCCCCTGCCCAAGATGGAACATTTGCTGCAAAAAGTTTCAGGGGCTAGAGTCATGTCTTTCTTGGATGGATTTTCAGGTTACAATCAGATTGCCATACATCCATAAGACCAAGAAAAGACTGCATTCACTACTCCTTCGGGCACTTTCATGTACTCTAAGATGCCTTTTGGACTGATGAATGCTGGGGCTACTTTTCAGAGGGCCATGGACATAGCCTTCGTGGGAGAGAAGGACAAGTTTGTCCTTATCTATCTTGATGACATAACAGTATTCTCCAGTAGTCACAAGGATCATTTACAACATTTGGGGAAGGTGTTCCTAAAGTGTAGAAGGTTTGGAATTTCAGTAAGTCCAAGAAAGTCACAGTTTGCTCTCGAAGAAGGCAAACTTTTAGGGCATATTGTTTCTACTGCAGGTGTCAAAATTGATCTAGAAAGAGTTCAAGCAATACAGACATTGTCCATCCTAAGGTCAAAAAGGGACATTCAATCCTTTCTGGGTAGAATTAACTTTGTGAGGATATTTATTCCAAACTTTGTAGAGCTAGTGAAGCACATCACTTCCAATGCTAAAAAAGGGGTTAGAGATAAAATGGATAGAGGTTGCAAGAAGATCTTTCGAAACCATCAAAAGAGATATCATGGATGCTCCCACTTTAATCAGCCCATACTACACCAAGGAGTTTTATATCTTCTCTTTTGCCTCTTCTGATACACTTGCAACAATTTGTTGTAGAAAAATGGTGAAGATGTAGAGCACCCAGTGGCCTTCTTCAACAAAACATTGAGGGATGCTGAATCAAGGTATGACCTTATTGAAAAATAGGAATATGCTCTTATAAAGTCCTTAAAGGCATTCTGAATTTACATTCTCCACTCCAAGGTGGTTGCTTATGTGCCTTCAGCTTCAGTAACGGATGTCCTAACCCAGCCAGATGTTGATGGAAGGAGAGCCAAATGGATTGCAAAACTCATAGAATTTGATATAGAGGTGAATTCCACCAAGCTTGTCAAAGGCCAAGGCTTGTCTAAGCTTATGGCCAAGGAAAATTGCAGTCTGCTGGACATAAATTGCATGAGCTTAAATTCAGATGGAGAACAAACAGAGGAAGCAGTAGGAAAGCATGAACATAACCAGTCTTTGGCTGAGAATTTGGCCACTTGTGAGTGGTATTCCAGTATAGTTCATTTCTTATTGAAGCTAGAAGTCCCTCTAGGGCTTAGCTCAGGATAGGCCAGGACCACTAAGCTCAGATCAGCTAAGTTTTGTATTAATAAGAACCTTCTTTATTGGAGGGACCCATTTGGAATCCTCTTGAGATGTCTAGACAAAGAACAATCTGTGGAAGTTATGCACCAGTTTCATTCTGGCATCTGTGGAGGGCATCATTATTGGAAAACCATGGCCCACAAGATCCTGAGGGTTGGGTATTATTGGCCTGCTCTGTTCTCTGATGTGTTTTCATTTGTGAAATCTTGTGACAAATGCCACAGGTTTACAATAAGACAACATATGAAATCTCTGCCCTTGAATCCCATACACACCAATGGTCCCTTCCAGCAGTGGGGTTCATATTTCATAGGGGAGATTAATCCACATTCCAGTGACTAGGACAGGTGGATTTTAGTAGCCACTGACTATTTTACCAAATGGGTTGAAGTTATACCCACTAAGAAGGCTAATCACCAGGTGGTCATGAAGTTCCTAACCGAGAATATTTTCACTAGATTTCGCTGCTTAACCAAGCTAGTCACTGATAATGCAGCAACTTTCAGAGTGAAGGAATTGGTGGACATGTGCGAATCAATGGGCATTCAGTTGGTGCATTCTACCTCATACTATCCTCAAGGCAATGGCTTGGCAGAATCGTCAAATAAAAGCCTGGTAAGAATAATAAAAAAACTATTAGAAGATAGCAAAAGGAGCTGGGATTCCAAGCTGAAGTTTGCACTATGGGCTGACAGAGTTACCACCAAGAAATCCATAGGGAACTCCATTCAAGCTGGTGTATGGTATTGAAGCTGTTTCTCCTATCCAATTGACCCTCCTTGTAGCCAAGTTCTTGCAAGAGGAGATGGATGAAGGAGATGACATGGAAAGGAGGATGAGTGACTTAGTTGAAGTCCAATAGATCAGGGAACAACTGATTAAGAAGTCAGCAATGCATCAAAATAAGAGCAAGGAAGTCTTTGATAAAAAGGCAAAGATTGATAATTTTCAGGTTGGTGACTGGGTCCTCAAGTGGGATGCGTTCAAGGAAAAGAAGGGTATTCATGGTAAATTCGATGCCTTGTGGATAGGACCTTTTGTCATTACTCAGGCTCACACAAACAACACCTTCATCCTTCACAATCTGGAGGGGCAAAGTGTTTTCGATGGCCTAATCAATGGGTGTTTTCTCAAGCTTTATTTTGTTTAAGGTTGTAAAGGCCTTAGCTTTGTAAATATATTTTTGTCTTAGTTTTTATTTTTATGCAAAATTGACTCCATTCCCAATGGAACACTAGGAGGAAGATTTGATTTTGGTTTTACTAGAAAGGTAGTGATCTATAGTTCTTGAAACCTCACATGGAGGCTTTCATCCCCAGAAGGAGCCAATTTTAGCCCTAAGGTGTAGCGCTGCTAGTTTGAAGATTAAAGGAAGAAGATGGTCTACTTTGCTGTCCTGGAAAGGGCCCCCACATGGGCCATCACTCCACTTTCCCCACTCTTCCACTTACATTCTATCCTGCTCATATCTTAGCTTGACCCTCACATCATAACAAAACCCTCTTCCACCTTAGCCCTAAATAAATTAACCCAAAACCCCGAAAAACCTTACCTTTCCATCCATACGCGCCCTCAGCACATTTCTCGAGGACATCCTGTACCTCTGTGTCCCTCCGCCGTCGATCTCTCCCTTCGATGTGATGGCACACATTTCACTCGATCGACGAGACATGCTCAACCAATCTCTGCCGTTAGATCACTCCCGCTAGATCTAACGGCTGTCGCTCTTATCGCGCGGGCAACTAGCGAGAGGAGTTCCCACCCGATAAAGGTGGTTTCTCTCTCTCCTCCTCCACTATGTGGCATGTAGTGAGTGGCATTGGCGCACTCCACCCTTTACCGCTTATTGCTCGATAAGCGCCTGATAAAAACCGTAACCTCCCAAACCAAACCACCCCCTGGGTGCTATTGTCTGAGCACCTCCTCTACCCGATAGCCGTCTGATCTGTCCATCGAGATCCAACGACTCAGACTTTTCTTCTCCCGCAAAAGACTGCAAGCCTCATGCAATCAATGCCCTTCGTCCATTTCTTCTGATCTAGCGACCCTCGTTCATGATCGCTCTCGCTTGTCCTTCGCCACCCTGCCATTACTCTATCCATCCGATTTAATTCATACAATAGTTACCCGCTTGTCCTTTTCCATCCTACCATTACTCTGTTCTTCCTAATTAACAAGTTCAGCTGCCCATGCACCTCATAGTCTACTTCCTACTAGTTACCCAAGGAGGAAGGTGGTTGACTCTGTCAGTATTGTGACAATCAGGCCACTAAACTAAATTAGCAGAAAGTATGGCCAAACGAGGAAGGACACAACTTGATACAACCAAATAGAATTAAATAGTCATGGAGCCTCACTGGCACAATCAAGCCAGCCACCTAACAGGGCAGCGCTGTACCAGAATTAATTACCGTTTTCGTGATGGAAGGAAAATTGTGTCCTTGTACGCAATTAGGTAGTTAAAGATAGTGGGGATAGATTAAGACACCTCGAGCCCTAGAAAGCTAGAGAGCATTGTAAAGAGCTATAAATAGCTGAAAGTAAGATGTAATTAGGTTTCAACTTTTGGAGACTATAGAGACTTTGCTTCTCATCTTCATTCATCAGTAACACAAGCATCTTTTGCTGCCATATGTTCAATATCCTAATTTATCTTTTGTTCTAAGCTTGCACTTGAACAAGCCATTCAGGTTTCTTTTGTGTCTAACGCCAAATAACTGTCATCTTATCTCTGCGTTGTTGTATTAGATTTGCAAGTTTCATTTACTTTCTGTAGCTGGACATCATATGTTTATGTATGTATTTGCTGGTATGGTTAGTATTCTCCATTCATTCACCTAATCTACAAACTATTGAGCATTGGTGGTCTAAAGCCTTGTAGGTTGAGGGTGTTCATGCATGTCTTGAGTAATAACAAAGTCAAAGTGGTTATCCGGCTTGATCCAGACCATTATTTATTCCAATAGTTCAGAGAACAATATTGAAGATTATATGTTACCAGGAATCTCTGAGCTGCAACCTAGGAGAGTTTCCTGGAGCGATAATAGGAAGTATCTCATGTTATATATGCCCAAGAGGAATCAATAGAAAAAAACAGTGGAGGAGCATAAATAGAGTTATCAGAGAAATCATATCAGCAGTATATAATATCAACATTTTCTATTATATGCCATTGCTCAAACCCCTGATTACAATATAATGGAGTCAAGAAATGAACGATGGAGATCAAACCCAAGTGCTTGCAGAAGGTGAATCGCGAAAATTGATCTAGATCATCAGATCAACAGATCCGTTAGATTGACAAATATTAATGGTGGAAGAAGAATGGTGGAGGAATAGATCTGGATTGTCAGATCGATAGATCTGTTAGATCGACATGATTAGCAACTGTGGGGGTAGGAAAGTACGGATTTCCTTAATCATGGCTGAAGTCCTGCACTCAATCCTAGTCGTCGATCTCATATTCAACTCTTAGATCATAGTCAACTGCAGGGGTTAAGGTTGTTTTAATCCGTGTGCCAATAGAAGTCCCGCAAACCATAGATTACGAGATAATATGCGAACCTGATCAGTGTATGGTAACAACCCTAATGTTATATCGCATCTCCCTATCGGAACTTTCATATCGCAAGTTATAAATGGATGTCACATTAAAAACTGTGATTGCGATATTATTGCGGACCCAACTACAACACTATAACATAACTTACTGTAATATCGCATCCATTGAAATTGCAAGTTTCAAATGGATGACGTGTAAAACCTCCAATTGCAATAATATTATGGACCCAATGGATTCATTAAAAATAGTTCATTGAATATCGCATCCCCTCCATCGAAAGATAGAGCATGTGCACACTTGTAAAACCTCTGATTTTTATGAAGTTGCGATTGTGGGATTAATGGAATGACTCCGATTCTCATGAAATTACAATTGCAGGATTAAAGGTGATGACGTGGCATGTGGGACCTTCATGTGGGTATAACAGCTCTTATATGGTTTTCGTGAATAATAAAGTCTATATATAAAAGACTCTGTGATATATATTTTTAATATACAAGTCAACCTCCCTCCAATAGACGTGTCCTTTGGTCATTGGTGAAACTCATATAAAAATGAGTTAAAACACTTCAGTTCTGAGTATCTATCTCGAGCATAAAAATAGAGTATAAAGAAGTTCAGAACTCATGAACTTGAAGAGACAGAGGAAGCCGAAGGAACAGTAGAAAGAAAGTCAAAGGTCGAGTAAATGAAAAAGGAAGCCAAAGGTCAAGTGAACGAAAGTGGAAGTCGAAGGCTGAGCGAGCGAAGAAGGAAGCAAAAAGGTGCAACAGAAGAAAAAGGAAGCCAAAGTTCGAGTGAACGAAAGTGGAAGCTGAAGGTTGAGTGAGCGAAGAAGGAAGCCGAAAGGTCTAGCGAAAGAAGAAGGAAGCCAAAAGTTGAACATTCTGTTGACTGGGTTATTTATTGAAAAGATCAGACCTATGTTTGATAATGATTGAGATAACAATTAAAAGGAAGCTCTGCGGATCTACGAATATTATCTGACTATGAACATGATTGTTTTTAGTTGAATGCGCAATATGAAATCACGACAGTCACTCCTCTAAAGAAGTCACTCCTAAAGCAATTAATCCTGAAGCAGTCACTCTTGAAGCATTCACTGTGACAGTGAGAACAAAGGGTTGAAATGAAGAGTTGTTTTTGTGCAGATCTTAGTGCAGTTCATTGTAGACACATTGAAGTTGTGTGAAGACTCTTGTAGATCATGATGACTATTTGAAATCATCATGAGGTAACTTTGCAGACTCTGTTTGGGCAATATGAAGAATTGTGAAGACTCCTTCATATGAAGATAGGTTGTCATTGATGTAGCAGTGAAGCTGTAGATTGACAAAACATAGTGAAGAAGATTTTGAGAGTAGTGTAATACAATCAAAACATTTCTTGACAAGATAGGGTTGGAACCCTTGTGGTTGGTGCCTCAGAATTGGAAGGATTGGTGTCCTTGGAGTTGGTGCTCCTAAATCCAAGCTTGGTGCCTTGACAAGATAGGGTCGGAGCCCTTGGGGTTGGTGCCTTAGAATTGGAAGGATTGGTGTCCTTGGAGTTGGTGCTCCTAAACACAAGGTTGGTGCCTTGAGAAGATAGGGTTGGTTCCCTAGAGGTTGGAGCCTCACAAAAGACCAAGTTGGTGCTTGCAACAGGTTGGAGCCTTATATATATTGTACCTGATTTATTGTAAAGATTATATTAATAAAAGTATTTATTCCTATTGTTCATTTTTGTGTTCTAAATATAAACGATTTAACTGGTAAAAATAACAATTGAAAAGGAATACTAATTCACCCCCCTCTCAGTATTTCCAAAAATTGGTACCAGAGCGAGTACCTTCACTCAAAGCCTAACAACTTGAAGGTTGATCATTAGAACACAAATGGCGAAGCCAAGTCAAAAAGTGTCCAATCCTCCTAAATATGTGTCTCCCTCTACCACTGAAATAGAAGTCAATCAATTTGTGAAGGCTCCATGGTTCAATGGAAACTTTGATATATGGGAAGCAAGAATGAGGAATTTCTTAAAGATTCAAGGCATTGAAGTTTGGAAATCAGTGATTGTTGATAGCATGATGGATGGAGAATCCAAGGAACATAATACAAAAGCAATGAATGAAATCTTGAATGGGCTACCAGATTCTATAAAGAACAATTTAGGAAAATGTTCGTCAGCGAAGGGTATATGGGACAAACTTCATGACCTTCACTCAAAAGGAGCATTGACCATGACCACTAGTCAAGAAGATGATGGAAACCAAGAAGGAAATCTAGAACCCATCATAGAAGTTGAAAACGAGAATGATGACATCAAGGCTGAAGAAGACCTAGAAGATGAAGAGAATGAAAAAGATTTTGAAGAAGATCTCCTCACTAAACTTATGGTTGCCATGGAAGAGATTATCAATTTGAAAAAGGAAAACGAGGAACTTAAGAAGAAAGCACTAGCTGGTGACCAAGACCAAACAAGGAAGGAAGTTGACCTTGTCAAGCTTCAAGTACAAGAAAGAGATGAAGAGCTCGCCAAGCTTAAGAAGGAATTTCATCAAAGCAAAAGAAAGCATCATGAAGAAGTCATATCCATGACAAATCAATTGGATAAAGCAAAGAAATGAGAAGATATCTTGTCAACTCAGTTTGAACGAAGGCGCAAGAGCTTGAACAAACTTGAAGAAGAGATTGGTCAGTACAAGGTAGAGGTCTCCTCTCTCAAATCTCAACTACAAGAAGTAAGAAAGTTAGCACAAGGGGCTGAGAAGACAATGGAAGCATTGGTAATCATAGAAGGACAGGGTGATGAAGCAGAAAAGGAGAGAAACACCATGATATACGAACTAAAAGCAAAGGATGAAGAGATATTCAAACTAAAATTGGACCTCAACCTTCTCAAGGCCGAAACATGTAAAGCTACAAGAATCAAGGAAGAAATGGAGAGCAATCTAGCAAAAGAAAATGAAGAAATATTCAAAATGAAGTCAGATATCATCTCCCTTAAAATAGAAGAAAATGAAGCTACTTGTATCAAGGAAGAAACTAAGAAACAACTTGCTAAGAAGAATAATGATTGTCTCCCTTAGGGAAAAGGTTGAAGGGATGGAAAAAATCTTGAAGAGCTCTCAAGCCTTGGATGACATGCTTAGCCATCAAATATCTCCATTTGATAAATTAGGTCTTGACTATGAAGGTGAATCCTCAAGCAAGGGGGATTATACTTCAAACAACAAGGACATGAGGAAGCCTGATGGAAATAATAATGCTCCCAGTTCCAACAAAGGCAAGGAGAAGAGTCAAGGCAACAATAGAAGAAATCCCACTCTAAGAAGACTTGCAGATGATGTCAAGAATACAAAAGGCAATGAATATTATTAAGGAATCCCAAGGCAGAAAGGCTTTAGAAGTACATCAAGGAAATCTCCATCTCCGAGGTACCAATGTTTATTTCTTGGTTATTTTTATTCTTGTACAAACTTTGGACACAAGGAAAAAGATTGCAGGGCTTATAATGATCCTTGTCAATCTCCGAGAAGCAATTTCACAAGAAGAAGTCATGGATTCTTATTCATGAACAACATAGAATGCTTCAAGTGTCATGACATTAGTCATATGGCACATAATTGTAACTTGATTTGGGCACCTTCTCAAGCTAGAACTATGCCAGATAAGAAAGTTACACAAGTATGGAGAAGGAAGCAAATACAATTTGAAAGTCCCTTCAACTCTCCAGCCAACAACACACATTATTGACCTGATCTTCGACAATCTAAGCATTTGATGGGAAGACTCTGCCAAAATAGATGATGCATACAGTTAGGGGGAGCCTGCGATTCTTGATCATTATTGCAGAAGCTATTTGTGAAAGGGTCCTTATGAAATCCTTGATGAGCTATATTAACAATCATTATTTGATAGATCATTTCTTAGGAACACTCCTTTGAAAGAACATGATCTCTTATCTATCCAATGGACTGGTGTTAAAAATATTTTCCACTTGATTTCTAAACAGAAATTGGAGCAACAGAAGGCCATCTAATACTAATAAGTGAATAACTATGTTGTTGTTATTGCAAAAGTTGAATGTCTCGACTCAGGGACATGATGTAAGAATAGGTAAATTATGGACACAAATAAAGGCAACCTTCAAACAAACAGATACATCTGGGAATGGAGCTTGAAGCAAAAGTAGTTGTCAATCAGTAGAAATAATTTAATAGACAGTCACATATTGGATATCAAAATCTGCTAGTGGAGATAACTTGCATGAACACAAAAAAAAGGGCTCGTCAAAAGGACTATAGAAAGGAGAATGTTGTGCAGTCAAATATAACTCAAGTTGATATTGGTCACATAGAAAAATAGCAACAGTGAGGCACAACCTCTCACCATTTTATCCAAATGCAATGATGTTGAAATGTTGGATGGCAGTGACTTAAGGAGAAGCACAAAGATACAAAGGAACTCGGATATGAAGAGAGATAGCAAGAAAGAAAATTTCAGTGGAATTTTCTCTTGATTTGGACTATGAAGGCCTCTTAATTATAACTATGGACACAATAGAATATGGATTGAAGCATAAAAACTTGGACTTGAACATTTGGTGTGTGGCTATTTGGAATCTATTTGGAAGCATTGAAGTGGAGCATCTTTAAAGCCATGATAAAGTAGTTTTTTGAGACATGAAGAAGGGATAATGTGCTAGTTGATGATATGGCACCCCAACAGGGGGAGTAACATACCCATAAAAATATTATATTCATAAAGAACAGAAGCTGTTTGACAGGGGGGGTCCTTGTGCACTCCTTGCCATTGATGTCAAAGGGGGAGAGAAGAAGAATATTGCCATCAATGAAAAAGGGGAAGATTGTTAATCTAGGTTGTCATTGATGTCAATATAGTAGTGTTTGTGATGACAAATTCTTTAATACATGATGTTTCCTATTGATGCCCATTGATCTTAATTTTGCTCATGGAGGATCCAAGGATTGAATACAAATGTAATAGAAATAGTGGAACCGATGAGGAAAGATATCAGAAGGCATCAGAAGAGAAGGAGAAAGAGTAAAGAGGAGAAGCCATGAAGCCAAAGAATAAGAGGAAGAGTTCATCAGAAGCCATCAAGGAAGCAGGTTATTGCATATGCCTAAGGGTAAGTGCTATCGGAAGAACAAAGAGCAACAACGATATCAGAGGAGTAAAGAAGAAAACATTGGAGGAGACATATTGGAAGTATCACATGTAATATATGCCCAAAAAGAACCGATAGGAAGAAAGCAACGAAGGATCATAAATAGAGTTATCGGAGAAATCATATCAGTAGTATATAATATCGACATTTTATATTATATGCCACTGCTCAAACCCATGATTGCAATATAATGGAGTTAAAAATGAACGACAATGATCAAGTGGAAATTGATCTGGATCGTCAGATCAACAGATCCGTTAGATCGACGGATATTAATGGTGGAGAAATAGATTTGGATCGTCGGATCAAAATATCTGTTAGATCGACGGTGATTAGGAACTGCGGGGGTAGGAAAATACGAATTTCCTTGATCGTGGCTGAAGTCCCACACTCAATCATAACCATCGATCTCATATTCAACTCTTAGATCACAGTCAACTGTGGGGTTTAAGGCTGTTTTAATCCATGTGCCAGTTGAAGTCCCGCAAACCAGAGATTGCCAGATAATATGCGGACCCGATCAGTGTATGGTAACAACCCTAATGTAATATCGCATCTACCTATCAGAACTTTCATATCGCAAGTTATAAAGGGATGTCACATTAAAAATTGCGATTGCGATATTATTGCAGACCCCACTACAACACTATAACATAACTTAATGTAATATCGCATCCGTTGAAATTGCAAGTTTCAAAGCAATGACATGTAAAACCTCCGATTGCGATAATATTGTGGACCCGATGGATTAATTAAAAATAGTTCATTGAATATCGCATCCGCTCCATCGGAAGACAGAGCATGTGCACACTTGGAAAACCTCTGATTTTTATGAAGTTACGATTGTGGGATTAAAGGAATGACTTTGATTCTCATGAAATTGCGATTGCGGGATTAAAGGTGATGACGTGGCATGTGGGACCTCCATGTGGGTATAACAACTCTTATATGGTTTTCGTGAATAATCAAGTCTATGGATAAAAGACTCTTCAATATATATTTTTAATATACAAGTCAGCCTCCCTCCAATAGACATGTCCTTTGGTCATTGGTGAAATTTGTATAAAAATGAGTTAAAACGCTTCAGTTCTGAGTATCTATCTCAGGCATAAAAATAGAGTATAAAGAAGTTTAGAACTCGTGAACTTGAAGAGACAAAGGAAGCCAAAGGAATAGTAGAAAGAAAGCCGAAGGTCAAGCAAGCGAAAAAGGAAGCCAAAAGTCAAGCGAACGAAAGTGGAACCCAAAGGTCGAGAGAGCGAAGAAGGAAGCCGAAAGGTGCAGTGGAAGAAAATGAAGCCAAAGGTCAAGCAAATGAAAGTGGAAGTTGAAGGTCGAGCGAGCGAAGAAGGAAGCCAAAAGGTCCAGTGGAAGAAGAAGGAAGCCGAAGGTTTAACATTCTGTTGACTGGGTTATTTATTGAAAAGCTCGGACCTGTGTTTGACAGTGATTGAGATAATAGTTCAAAGGATGCTCTATGGATCTAAGAAGATTATCTGAGTATGATCAGGGTTATTTTTAATTGAACGCACAATATGAAACCGCGTGTTATGAAACCAACTCACAAAAAGATAGAAAAGATAGTTGAATGCCTTAGAATTTAGCCTCTTCGAGGGGGCAACCTCCTTTACATTACACAAATGAACAATTCTTGGATGATCCAAATGACAAAACCTCCTTTCTATATATAGGAGTCTAAGGGGTCATAATATAACCTAAGCTGACCTAACCATAATAATATGAGGCCAAATAAATAACAATAGTGGGCTTCTGGGGTGCACAATAATAACAATATGGGGACAATAGGGCCACAACAATGACAATAAGGGATAAATGATAAAAGTAATGGGGTAATCAGTAATATTATAGGGACCTAACATGCCCATCTCCTTCAAAAAAGTGTTGTCCTCAATGCTTGAGTAGTTCTGGATGCTTCTGTAAAAAATTCTCATCCTCCCATGTGGAATCTTCAACGGGTAAGTTCTTCCACTTGATGAGATACTCTGAAATTGATCAATTTCGTAGCTGTCGAGTTCTTGTTTCTTTAACTGCTTCAGGTTCTAATATGATCTTTCCTTCCTCGTCAATTTCTGGCAATATTGTTTGAACTGGGAGCTTGTCACCTATAACCTTCTTTAAGCATGAAACATGGAAAATTGGGTGCACTTGGGAAGCTGCAGGAAGCTCCAATTTGTATGCCATTGTACCTATCTTTTGCAACACCTTGTATGGACCATAATACTTTGGTGATAATTTATTATCCTTCTTGCTTGCTTAAGGGACATTTGCTTATATGGTTGTAGCCATAGGAATACCCAATCACCTACATCAAAACTTCTTTCACTGCGACGTTGATCTGCCTGTTGTTTCATTCTATTCTGTGCCAACACGAGGTTATCCTTTAAGAGTTGGAGGACTTGTTGTTGATGTTCGATGTGATGTTCCACTGTCTGAACCTTAGAATTTTCTCTTAAATATGATGTGATGGATGGTGGTTGATACCCATAAAGTGCCATAAATGGGGTCATTTTTGTTGAAGTATGGAAGGAAGTGTTATACCACCATTTAGCGAGAGGCAACCATTTGATCCAATGTGTTTGCTTATCAGATACAAAGCAACGAAGATATCCTTCCAAACATTTGTTTACTATCTTAGTTTTCCCATCAGATTGAGGATGATAAGATGAACTATGAGCTAACTGAGTACCAAGACAAGAAAATAATTATGTCCAAAAATTTCCCGTGAAGATGGGATCTCTGTCGCTTACAATAATCTTTGGGTTTCCATGTAGCTTTTGAATTGTTTCCATAAATGCAGTAGAAATTGTACTGACTTTAAATGGATGAGATAATGCACAAAAGTGTGCATACTTGGTAATTCTGTCAACTACCACCATGATGACACTCTTCCCTTCGGATTTGGGTAAACCTGTGATAAAATCCATTGAAACCTCCTCCCAACGTTGACTTGGAATGGATAAAGGTTGTAGTAAACTCGAGGTCTTAATTGTTTCAACTTTATTTTGTTGGCAAACCAAACATTCCACCACAAACTTTTGAATATCAGATTTAAGGCCATCCAAAAAAAATTCCTTCTTAACCCTATGGTAAGTCTTTAAAAATCATAAGTGCCCTCCTAAGGGAGAGAAATGCAATTCCATAAGAATCTTTTGTTTGAGTTGGGAATTCTTACATAGGTATAAATGATCTTTGTACCATAATGAATCATTTTTCCAGCTAAATGTATCAGATGCATTGGGATCTTGTTGTAACTTTTGAATGAGTGTCCCCACTTCTTCGTCATTCTTCCATTCATCCCTTGCCTTGTTTATCCAATCTGGTTGGATAATAGACATGGCACAAAGAAATGCTTCCACATCCAAATCTTTTCTTGAGAGTGCATCTGCCACAACATTTTGCTTCCCTTTTTTGTAGATGATTTCAAAGTCATAACCCAACATCTTTGTGACCCATTTTTGCTGCTCTTCTAAAGATAATATTTGCTCTAAAAA
>APFE031010883.1:164918-227708 GCA_000404065.3 Pinus taeda
ACTTGACACTCTGGTGTTGGATATAAGAAGCAATTCAATTCCTTGGCTATCTTACAATGAATAAAATTATGGGTACTTCCTGAATAAATCAACACTATTACCTTTTTATTCTTGACATGTCCTTCTATCTTGATAGTTTGAGTGGTAATTCCAGCCAATGCATTAAAAGATATGGTTGGATTCATTTCTTCTTTCTCTAGGGTTTGTACCTGGTGTATATCCTCTTCTTTTGGTGTTTCTTGTTCATTTTCTTCCTCCTCTTCACAATCTATGTAAAATAATTTCTTCTTGACACACTTATGACCTTTAGTGTATTTGCTATCACAACTATAACAAAGCCCTTTTGCTTTTTTTCTTCAAATTGTTGGGTTGTCAACCTTGTAGGTTGTGGATGGTTGGCGGAAACAACACTTCCATCCTTTTAGTTATGAGTGGTAGGCTTCTTTGTTGTCATAATTTTGCTTTCCATTTTTCTTGCCAACCTGAATGCCTTCTCCAATGATTCAGGTTCCCAAAGGCGAACCTCATGTTGGATGTTATCTTTCTTTCTTTTCTTTTTTTTCCCTGGGAAAAATCGTAATTCTATTAATAATAACAAAATTACATTTTGCAGATGCAAAAGTGCATATGCAATAAGCAGCACAAAAGTCTGCAGCCAAAACAGAAAAAACCAGAAAATATAGTACAAATGGGGAGGAAATTATGTTTTCATCCCCTTTTTCTTCTCAACCTTTCGCCACTCCTCGAGAGGCTGTGAGGATGAAAAAAGTATGAGATAAGATTCCTCCAAAATGCAAGGATTATCCTTGTCTATATCGGAATGATCAGGAGAATGTTGTCTTTTAGCTCCGCTAGTGTCCACTAAGTCTAGTATCTTTTCCGGCAGAAAGTCCATCAATTTGTGATCAGCAATTTTTCCGGATTCTGGGGACTTGTGAAACTGATTGTTAGTTGTGGGGACGGATGCCGTGGCATTGTCCCCAATAGGCTCATCATCCTATTCTTGGGGGAGGTGGGGGGGGTTTACTGCCTCATTGTCCTTTGTTTATGATCTTGTTTCTTGTTCCTTCTGTTTTCTTTTTTGACTTGTGGACAATTATTACGGAGGTGTCCTGTTTGCTGGTAGCCTCAACACCTGTAGGCTGTGTTTTCATAATCTAGTGGTTGTTTCCACTTAGTGTTGTTATGGTTCAGAATTATGATGTCAAGTAGCCCTTAACTAAGATCAACCTCCACATAAATTCTGGCAAATGTATGTATGCACCTTGCAATTCTTTCCACGTCTTGCTTGATGTATTTACCTATAGCATTCCCCATTGCTTCAAAAGCATTGGGAAACTAGAAGTGTAATGGGAGGTTTGTAGCCTGACCCATACCGGCATTTTGGAAATCACCATAGAGGAGGGGTCAAAACCCGGGAACCAGGGGGTCATGAAGAGTCTAGCATTTCCCCAGAACCATGGCCCCTCATGAAGGACGAATTATTTTTCCTTGACCATGTCGAATTTGACAATAAAGAAACCCTTGGAGCACAATAGGATGTCACAGTTTGTTGTCCATGTGGAGAAAATCCATTGTCTTAATGCATCTGTTTTAGGCCAAAAGCCATTGAATCTACATATGACAGCCAAGGAAGAGAAATCAGTATGAAAATTGTTTACCTCAGGCAAATCAATTGTCAATACTGGAGTCTGCGATCTCTGCTCCATAATATAGGGTCCTCGTAGATCTTGTATTGGTGTTGGCTTGTTGGTGGCCGCCCCCTTCCCTTTGACGGCATCCTTGAAAGAACCTGTGCCCTTTGAGCAAGATCCAAAACTTCCACCTCTCAGCCTTATGCTTAGTATAATGGTTGAGTCTCGTATAATGCTATAGTGTTGCAGTGTAAAATTATCCTGTAGAATTTGACCTGCATATACCAATCTTTGTAGGTTTGCTGGGATTCCTAAATCTTCTTGTATTTCATCCTTTATATTTTTTATCAACATCCCTGTCCAGATTTGCTTGCAGATAGTATTCCCTGACAGGGGTCTAATGAAAATTTGTGTCCGTTCCTAGTCGAGGTCCTTGAGGGCTGGCTTTGTTTTTTCCTCCCCTGAATCTTCTACAAAATGGTTCACCGAAGCAATAAGGGGAGCAGGCACACCGAGGATATTTTTCTTTTGCTCAAGTAAAAAACCCACAGGGCCTGTATGTTTCAGGGGAACCCTGTCCACTAGACGAATGGTATTTTTGATGGGGATGGCCCATGTCTTGTGTTTATGTTCTGCCTTGAAAACATGCTCCCACAGCTGTTCGGAGGAGCACAGGAGCACATCAAAACTCTTGTGCCGCGACCCTGTGCTCCCGTCCCTCCTTTGTTTGTCGATCATTCCTTTAAAAAGATTTCTGAGGACAGCAGTTCGGTCTTCCCTCCCCATAATGGTTCTCAAAACAATGACCAGTTGAAAAAAAATCCCATCAAAATGACGCATCAGAAGGAAACAGCAATCGTATTTCTCCACAGCTAAGAGGAATCCCACTCGAGGGACCCTTAAAAATAAACTATAGCAATGGAAAAAACCTGGATAGAGGATTACCCACACAACAGTGGCCTCTCCATTTCCCTGTGCCTGTAACAGCAGATAAAAAATGTCTGCATCAAAGGGCTTGGATCTATGAGTATCAAAATGTATGCCATTCCCAATATTTTGTCTGTCCACCAAGCAAGATGCTTCTATTTCATCGCGCTCCCCTATTTCGAGAGAAAACCTCGAGTCGAAAAGCCATATTTCAATAGAGTCTCTGCCAGGGAAATCATTATAAGGCCGCTAATACGGTTTTTCCTTTTGAATATCTTAGAACCTAGAAGCCCCTGGCCGCCAAAGTCTCCAACAGTGGATCAGCCCAGACAATAGGGCTAAACTGCAGAGGGGAAGGGCGCAAAAACCTAACGAGAGCGAGCACCATTTTTTTTCTTCCCTCTATGGTATCTACAAAGGTTTTTTCCCCTATGAACATATCAATTCTATGCTCCTCTGGAATATTTTTTACCATTATATTCAATTTTTAGAAGTCCTCATTGTGCTCCCTCATTGAACCCTTTTGTTTAAGGTTTATCAACTGGCTTAAAAAAGTGTTGTTTTTCGTATCCTCATAATGTGTTGTCATTTCTTCCATAAAAATTGCCCAAGTCACAATTTTTTTACAAGAGCAAAGCCATTGATACCATACAAACTGGTTTGGTTCCAAATATAAAGTTGCAATGAGTACCTTTTGCGTGTTTTTCACATTATGGAGATCAAAAAATTGCTCCATATGTAGTATCGATGTTACGGGATATTTGCCATCAAACTTCCTCATATTGATCTTTGGAACATGGTGGGTCTTTATTCCAATGTTAGAGTCTATGAAATCATGATTAACATTTATTTTTTTATCATCATGAGTTTCCTCTACAACATTTTCACCATTAAGAAGCCTTTCTTGTAGCAACTTTGTCAAACCTTCCTTCAATCCTTCAATGTCTTTCTTCAAATCTTCCATGTTGTCATTCTTCAAATCATGATTAACATTCCTTTTGTTCTCATTATGAGTTTCCTCTCCTACCTTTTTTCCATTAGGAAGCCTTTCTAGTAACAATGTTTTCATACCATCCACCTTAGCTTCCATGCCGTCCATATTAGCTTCCATGCTATCCATCTTAGTTTCCACGCCATTCATCTTAGCTTCCACGCCATTCATCTTAGCTTACATGCCATTTATCTTAGATTCCACGCGATTTATCTTAGCTTCTGTTAGCTTTGTGAGAGTGACATTTGTTGCACTTGGTCTTTTAATTTTGATATATCATGTAGCATTTCTTCCTCTTCTTCATGACTCATGCTAGAGATTTCAGGTTGTTTACTAGGTGTTTCCATTTTCTTTCTTCGGGGCATCAATTACCGATAATAATGCTTCACTATGCCCTTTGAATTCCTTCAAACTAATTTTTCAAACCAAGCTTATGCAAATATTTAAAAAAAAATACACACCTTTTTTCACTTTGTAGGCACTCGATATTGAAACTGATGTATCTCTGTAATTTCGGATCTTTGAGTTCTGAAATTGCGACTTGCAGTAGCTCTCTGTGTCCTCTTTCCAATGCCACCAGTCTGATTGAATATAGATTCTCCAAGAAAGAGGTATGCACAATCTCCCAAGATGACCTGATTATATACCTTTTCAGAAGAGTGAACTTGTATGAAGTGCCATGTGTCACTATTTTGACCTTAGGATCTGAAAAATATACACAGGAAACTACAGTCCATCCTCTTTCTATAAATTCTTATGAAATTTCAATTTAATTCTCAAAACAAAAGTTATGACTATTTTCCCCAGGTCACCTGTTTGGAATGTAATTCGGGAGTCTGCAAAAAGGCCAACTTCCTTAGATCATATCTCCGCAAATATAGCGCGAAAAGCTCTGAAATTTGGACCCGAGGTTTAAAACTATTGCAATGCAAATGGGTTTTGTTTTTAGCATCTGAAATATCGCAGAAAGAAAGGTATAGTGAAAATGCCACGATGACCTGTTTGGAGCAGCGAAAACCTAGAATCCACAGCTCTGATACCAAATGTTATGAAACCAGCTCACAAAAAGATAGTTGAACGCCTTAGAATCCAACCTCTTTGAGGGGGAAACCTCCTTTACATTACACAAAAGAAAAATTATTGGATGATCCAAATGACAAAACCTCCTTTCTATAAATAGGAGTCTAAGGGGTCACAATATAACCCAAGCCGACCTAACGATAATAATATAAGGCCACATAAATAACAATAGTGGGCTTCTGGGGTGCACAATAATAACAATATGGGGAAAATAGGGCCACAACAATGACAATAAGGGATACGATGACAAAAGTAATGGGGTAATCAGTAGTATTATATGGACCTAACACCGCGACAATCACTCCTCTAAATAAGTCACTCCTGAAGCAGTTAATTCTGAAGCAGTCACTCTTGAAGCATTTACTGTGATAGTGAGAACAGAGGCTTGAAACAAGGAGTTGTTTTTGTGCAAAGCTTAGTGTAGTTCATTGTAGACACATTGAAGTTTTGTGAAGACTCTTGTAGATCATTATGGCTATTTGAAATCATCATGAGGTAACTTTGCAGACTCTGTTTGGGCAATATGAAGAATTATGAAGACTCATTCATATGAAGACAGGTTGTCATTGATGTAGCAGTGAAGTTGTAGATTGACAGAACACAGTCAAGAAGATTTTGAGAGCAGTGTAATACAATCAAAACATTTCTTGACAAGATAGTGTCAGAGCCCTTGGGGTTGGTGCCTCATAATTGGAAGGATTGGTGTCCTTGGAGTTGGTGCTCCTAAATCCAAGCTTGGTGCCTTGACAAGATAGGGTTGGAGCCTTTGGGGTTGGTGCCTCAGAATTGGAAGGATTGGTGTCCTTGGAGTTGGTGCTCCTAAGCACAAGGTTGGTGCCTTGAGAAGATAGGGTTGGTGCCCTAGAGGTTGGAGCCTCACAAAAGACCAAGTTGGTGCTTGGAAACAGGTTGGAGCCTTATATATATTGTACCTAATTTATTGTAAAGATTATATTAATAAAAGCATTTATTCCTATTGTTCATTTTTGTGTTCTAAATATAAATGATTTAACTAGCAAAAATAACAATTGAAAAGGAATACTGATTCACCCCCCCTCTTGGTATTTCCAATAGACACAAGCCATGTCACACAATTTAACTACTTCCAAGTTGTTTGCTGATGTGGGAATTCAAATTTTCTCAATATAATCAAGGCAAAATCAAATTGAGAATTTCTTGTTGCATTTTTCTAGACTCCCTCTCAGCAAGAAATTGCTTATCAACCACCCTTATCCTGCACCTATAGAACTCAAACTTCACTCTTGACAAAGCCTTTGTCAAAATGTCAACATCTTGTTCCTCTGTCGAAATGTAGTGTAGCAACATTATCTGCCTCTGCACACAGTCCCGCAATGGTGATACTGAATATCTATATGCTTGGTTGATCATGAAATACATGATTCTAAGAGAGCTTGATGCAACTTTGAATATCACAGTAGATCACAGTTGGATCCATCATCTGACCAAACAGTCCTACAAGTATATTTCTCATCCATATTTCCTCACATGCTACTTGAATTACAACCATGTATTTTGCTTTGGCTGAGCTAAGTGCCATAAATCTTTGCTTCCTGTTGCACCAAGAAACCTTTGTGGACCCAACATTGAAAATTCCAACTAATGTACTGTTGGGTAGCGGAGGTCCCGCATAATAGTTTTGGGGCTTAAAGCCTATAAGTTAAGATAATAATATTGTAAATCTCCAAAATATGCGGAGCACAAAATGTAATAGGTCGAGTCAAAGGGTTGTCTGCCCGAGAAATAGTATAGAATAATAGGAAGTAAGTCGGCCTACCCTTGGTCCGCGGACCATGGGAATGTATAAATAGAGCGTGGCTCTAGGGGAAGAAGGAAGTTTTTTTTGTTGACAGATCTAAGTGCTATTGGTTTGTAAGGACAATAATCTCTGTGTCTGTAAGTTCGAGTCGAGGGTGTTGGTGGACAGATAGAGGCTCTGCAGCTATGTGTGCAGAGGCCTGGTAGAGTCCGCAACTATGTGCACAGACCCCTGCAGCTAAGTACGCAGGGTAGATCTAGTTGTATTGGTGACAGAGTTGAATAAAGATAAGTTGGTTCTGGAATACTGTGTTGATTCTGAAATATTGTGGATCTGGTTAATTTGTGGTTGATATATATGTTTGATTTGCACACTTATGCTTATATTATGAGTTTATGCAAATCTATAAGTTTTTTGGGTGTGCGAATTGGTTATCTCTATTAAATGTTTGCTTAAAGACTGTAAGAAGTAGGTCTGATCTGTAACAAACTCAATAATAATAAATATTAAGGGATTGCCTTGTTCCGGATCTACGTGGAAGCAGAGTGGCGCGAGGCTATAGAACGGCGCATGAACCTTCCAGAACACATCAAGACCTCCTAAGGATGCAGAAACCTGGTTCCAACACCCTCCCCTACTACCTCGGGTGGGACCTCAGTTTGCACTCCGCGGGCAATTGCCAAAAGGGCCGGTAGCTACGGGATTTGTTAGGCTAAATAACTCTTCCGAACCTAGGTCAGTGCCATATAAGCCAACAAGTGGTTCCATTGCTGGGACCAGGATCTGCCTAAGGGATGTCTGATGTTGGAACACTGGAACCCTACTAAGAAAGAGCTTGAAGATTGGCTAAATCAGAAGCTTCACAAGTTCATGGTTCAAGAAAATAGAAATCTGCGGATATCAGAAGAATAGTGGTTATATCATTACATATACACAGACATCCATGAGATCTTCTTTGCGCCATTCTCAACAGAGTTGTACGAGTGGATCGCAAGGTTAGCTGACAGCGTGGGGAGGTGCAGGCTAGATCAACCTATTGCCTGGACTCCAGAAGTGGTGCGCAGGTTAGAAGCATCTGAAGACAAAATTGCGCGTGCAGTAGATCACTGGTTGGATCGGGTAATAGGAGGGTTTATCATTGAGTTTGCGATAGAAACAACTATGAGTTATAGTGAAGCAAAAAGGCACTTTCTCTAAGGGCTGCAAGGTAAGTATATCAAATCGTTGAATACTTGGATTAAGATGCTATTGTGTGAAAAATAGATTATGCGCATTTATTGATGTCTGGCGTAACGTGGAGCGTAAGAGGTTACTGAGGAACCGAAGGATTAGAGAACAACCCTCTGATTTCCATTTCGCGAGAAAGCAAGGGAGAACTCACAAGGTTCACTCCGAGAAGAGCAGTCTGGTTGATTGGGCAACGTATTCCGCTGATACCATCACTGTCCACGCCATCACCTACCTCACCTGCATCAAATCCATCTTCACGGACTCCACCTCCACCTCCGCCACCACTAAAGGTTGGGATGGTGAGTGTAGTCAAGTTGCTGGTATTTAAGGGCGTAGGAAATGAGGAACCAGGCCAGTTCTGGTTTGTGGTAAGGGATGTATGGGTAGCCCAAGGCATAACAGATGATAAGATAAAAAAGGCTACTCTAGTTAGCACGTTGTCGGACCACGTGTTGACGTGGTATATAAAGTATTCAAATGATCATTTGAATGCGAGAATAACGGTGATCTAGGATTCATTGAACAAGGAATTTGGTCAGCCAAAATCAGAGACACAATCGGTCATTGGGTTCAAGGAGATCACAATGTTACCTGGAAAAACCCCATGGGACCTGGATTAGAGATTGAAAAGAACAATCTGCAAAGCTAACATGACATTAACGGATGCGAAAAACTACGCATGGTTTGTGTCGTCTTTGACACCACATCTGAGGACGGCGTTATCACAACAAAAGATCTCAACCCAAGTCGAAGCATTAGAAATAGCAATGAGGTTGCACGAAATCCCAATATAGGATCCGGGGTTGGGAGTTCACCAAATCCATGCACAAATACAAAACCTATGCTTAGAGATGCGAAGTTTGAAGCAAGGACAGGCACCTCAGTCATAAGTGCATGAAGAGGTGTGGTGTCTCAAATGTAAGGGCCAGGGCCACGATAAGGATCACTATCTGGTCTTTGCGAACTATATGGTGATAGGGGGACCAATACCATTGCGACCAGAGGTTCAGGCAGGGCCAAGCGTGGCGCTCACACTCTGGTGCGTGATCTGTCAGGTGGGAGGAAAGTGTGCCATGGACAACTGTCATCTATTACAGAACCTGAGACAACCCCCCCCAACAGTTATTCTGCAACTTTTGTAGGACAATTGGCCACGATGAAAGAAACTGCCGAAGTTATGAGTTGTTGATGGATCGAATGCCTGCTTACAGGATGCAGATGGAGGCGCGCGGGAAGGATCCCGCCGGCAATAGCAAGGGGCAGATGTCAAGGATGCGGACGGGGACGAGGGGGAATGGGACCCAGACGCGGACGGGGACGAGGGGGAATGGGACCCAGATGCGGACGGGGGCAATAAATCTGCTATAATGTGGGGGACCAGGGCATTATGCTCGTGATTGCACAAACCCTACCAGAGCCTGTTGCCCGTACTGTTACCAGTTTGACCACGAAGCAGTCGATTGCACCACACTAATTTCTTAGATGCGAGAAAAAGGGGTGCTTACGGCTACGCCCACTCAGAACGTCCAAATGATGAAGGCTGAGCCGCGTAAGGAAGACCCTAATGTGAGTATGATGCTCATAAGTGGTGCAAGTACAGGAGAAGATAAGGGGAAGCAACCAGAGGAGTATGCATGGGTTCGTAGGGCCCCTACAAACAACCAGAATTTGATTTGGAGTGCGCGAAGGAATTTTTTATGGAAGCCAAGAAGAGCTTCGCAGAAGCTTCTACGTTGGGTAGCAAGGAGTGAACGAAGCAGGAAAGGGATACTTCTATGCTAACTATGTTCTTAGAAACATGCATGAAGCTACTAAGGGATACTAACGCGGTGAAGGAATTGCAAGAGTTGATAACCAGGTGCACAGGATCATATGAACCTCGAATGGTTCGGAAGCTAGGAAAGCATGTGTTGCGCATTGGATGGGAAATGCGACTGACGGTGCAGATTGACGACTTTGAGATGGATCAGATCAATCTGGACTTGGGATCAGATGCAAATGTACTACCTAAACAGACTTGGGAATGCATGGGCAAACCCAAACTACAATGGCCTCCTGTTCAATTGTGGATGGTGAATCGACAAAAATTTTTGCCCATGGGAAGACTGCAAGGAATTACAGTTGATATAGAAGGTGTGAGCACCCAAACGGACTTTGAGGTAATAGAAATCATGGATGAAAGTAACCCATATCCCGCATTGTTAGGAATAGACTAGGCAACGGATATGAGTGGAGTCATCAACCTAAAGAAACGAAAAATGATCTACGAGAAAATATCTCTCTGCGTAGTGGTTTCGCTGGACCTAGCCGAAGGGGCACGTTATACCGAACGAGTGCGCGATGAGGGCAGTGATGATGAATTAGACTCTATCTACAAAATTACCGCACGAAATCAAGATTGGGTCAATCTGACTACAGGAGGAAGAATATCGTGGGGGCATGCAGAATCCTGCACTGAAGATTCAGATGAGGAAGAAGAGTGGTGGCATAATCGGTTGAACAGGGTAACCACGTTAAACTGCAATATGATCACTAAGTCACTGTATTGCGTTAAAGCTCAGGATCGTGAACTACCAATGTTTGATGGACTCATAGCAATAGAGGAATTCCTAACCAAATTTGAAAGCGTGGTTGCAAAGCCCCAACGGTTTGATGCGTTGCGATGGGCAATACAAGCGATGCCTACGCGTTGGTGGGGCACACATGAAGGAACTTTTGACGATTGGTGTAGCTGCAGGTGCATGATGCAGATAAGATTTGGGAACTCAGAACTATGAATAACTGAGAAATACGATGGACGTGATGACCCGCACATGCACCTTACTAGATGGGTCCTAGCCTATGGAGAAGAACCTCAACCAGAGTGGGTACACTTATTTATCATACCCTGGATGTCATTCAAAGAAACTGGTATACTGAAACTGAGCTCTGACATGCTACAGGCGAATGGGATATCTTGTACGAGGGTTTTTTGTTAACGTTCCTCTTTGAAGATCAATGGATGGATACAGTGGACGATGCGTTGCAGTTGGTGAAAGCCACTATCTTCAAAATACCACTAGAACCAGAAGAAATTGGGCAGCCAGACTGGTCGAGACAGTTGAGCGAGGCCCTGGAATGTTACAATGTGCAGGTAGAAGAGGATGAGGCAACCCTAGGAATATCAATATTCTAGAAATAGAGGGGAGTCACGAGGTTCATGGGCCAGAGATCGAGGATCCAGACATCGCCGCACTGTTGAAAATAAAACAAATAAACATTGGAACGAAGGAAGAGCCAAAGTATGCAATGCTGGGGGACTATTGGGACGATGCCACATTGGAAAAGGTCGTCGAATTTCTTCGAGAATATCAAGACTTATTCCCGACTAAAATCACGGAGCTAAAAGGGATCATCGATGACTTGGGAGTGATGAAGATAACCTTGAAGCCGGATGTGAAGCTAGTTAAGCAGCGACCTTATCGGTTAAATCCAAAATACAAAGCGAAGGTCCAGGAAGAATTGGACAAGATGCTCACAGCCGTGATAATTGAACCCGTGGAGGATTCTGATTGGGTAAGTCCTATGGTGGTGCAGGAGAAAAAACAGAAAGGTGAAATTCGCATCTGCATGGATCTTTAGAAGCTCAATGATACATGCGTTAACGATCCATTTCCGATGCCATTTACAGACGAAGTACTAGAAAATGTGGGAGGACAAGAAGCCTACTCCTATACGGACGGCTTCTCGAGGTACCACTAGATCAAGATTGCGCCGGAGGATAGGAGTAAAACAATGTTCACTACCGAATAGGGTTGCTTTCAGTATATAGTGATGCCCTTTGGGCTAAAGAATGTTCTGGCAATATTTTCACGCATTGTGGTAGCAGCATTCAAAGAGTTTATACACAAGTTCTTAGAGGTATATCTTAATGATTGGACTGTGTTCGGGCTGGTTAAGAAACATACCACGAGGTTACGGTTAGTGCCGGATACTCGTCGACGACACCAGATTACGCTTAACCTAAAGAAGTGTACTTTCCTCATCCCCTTTGGAAACCTGCTTGACCATGTGGTTTGTAAGCAAGGTTTGATGGTGGATCCAGCAAAGATTGCTGTCATACTCAACTTGCAAGCGCCGCAAAGTGTCAAACAACTGCGTGCCACACTGGGACACACTGGTTACTATCGAAAGTTCATGAAAATATATGCACAGATCATGGCACTAATGGAACAATTACTGAAAAACGATGCTACATATTGTTGGAATGAAGAATGTAACAAAAGTCTGGAAACGCTTAAGGAAAAGATGGCATCAGCCCCTATATTGGTCTTTCCAAAACGGGACATTGAATTTCACGTGCATTTTGACGCATCATGTATCGTGTTGGGAGCGGTACTCACACAGGAAGGAGTGAAAGGAATCGATCACCTGATCACATTCACAAGTCACCGATTGTCAAACACTGAGAAGAACTATTCCAATACTGAACGAGAAGGATTGGCGATGGTATACGTGCTCCAAAAATACTGACACTATTTTCTCGGAGGACACTTTAAGATGTATACTAACCACTCTGCACTAAAATACCTAGTGAATAAGCCTGTGTTGGGGGGGCACATTTGTAAGTGGTTGCTATTATTTCAAGAATATGACTTCGAAGTCGTCGTAAAGCCCGGACGTCTAAACAAAGGCCCAGATCACCTGTCCCAGATTGAGAATGACGAAGGGCCCACAAACTTAGAGGAAGGACTACCAGATGCACAACAATATGCGGTGCACGTCATGGATGGCCATTTTGAGGATATAATCCACTTCTTAACCATAGGAACCGTGCCACATGGATATTCTGTTCAGCAAAAGAAAGAATTGGTGATACGCGCAACAGATTTTACTGTATTACAGGGCACCTCTACAAAATGGGCAATGATGAAATATTACACAGATATGTACCTGAATTCGAGCGAGGATAGATTCTGGCCGAAGCACATGGGGGGTTACTGGAGGACATTATGTGGGTTGCGCCACAGCACAAAAGATTCTTCGCACCGGATTATGGTGGCCAACTCTACATCAAGATTCGAAAGTGTACTGTCGGGCCTGTGACGTATGTCAACGAATTGGGAAACCATCGCCGCGGGATGAAATGCCGCTCAAGCCACAGATGATGCTGCAACCGTTTGATAAATGGGTGATCGATTTTGTGGGGCCGATCACACCTCCAGGAAAGACAGGGGCACGATATATCATCATGGCCATAGAGTACTTAACTCGATGGGCGAAAGCACGCACGGTTAAAGACTACACGGCCGCTACAGCCGTGAAATTCTTGTTCGAGAATGTGTTAACACGATTTGGATGCCTGAAAATTCTAATGAGCGACTGTGGAACGCATTTCCTGAATGAGACTATCAGCACGCTCACTAAGGAATTTCAGATATACCATCAACAAAGTACGCCATACCATCTGCAAGCAAATGGGACCGTTGAAGCATTTAACAAAATTTTGGAGACAATGTTGACCAAGGTATGTAATGCGCAGCACAACGATTGGGATTTATGCATATCTGTTGTGTTATGGGCATAGCGGACAACATGTAAAATGTTGACAGGCCAGACACCTTTTCGGTTAGTCTACGGCAAGGAAGCCGTCATGCCCATGGAGTACATTGTACCTAGTTTACGAATAGTAGTGGGGACAGGCATGGCAGACCGCACGGCTTTGGAAGAGAGGATAGCACAATTGCAGGAACTGGAGGAGGAGCAATTTCTGGCAGGATTTCATCAGCAAGTACAAAAGCAGTGAGAGAAGGCTTGGCATGATCGCCATATCAAGATGCGCATGTTCAAAGAAAATGATCTAGTATTACTATATGACATCAAGTTTGAAAAATTCCCTGGTAAGCTCCACATGCACTAGTTGGGACCTTATGTAGTCAAAGAAGTTACTGATGGAGGTACGATCCAGCTTGCTAAGCTCAATGGAGACCCCTTCCCAGGAAGAGCGAATGGCAGTCACTTGAAGCTCTACACAGGTGGGCCGACCGCCTGACTAACTGCCTAAGGGATAGTCTCACCGCTCCAACCACTTGAAAGAGAGCGCGGGATGTTAAAGCAGTCTAGGGAGCAGCGGCGCGACAACTGGGGTGCGTGTAGATTTGATCTGTCACAAGGATCGGGGTTGCGCGGACAGGTCTATGTTGCTGCGTTGACAAGCAGAGAGGTGACCGTTACTGTCACTATTCATGACAAGATGTTTGAGTTATGGCAAAAGGGAGCAGGTGGCGGGCAATTAAGAGACAGGGTATGAGCCAGATCTAGAACAATCTACCGCAGGCTTAGCATGAGGGCAGTAGAAAAGGCGGGAGCCAACGAATTTGAATTTCGAGACACTTATAAATCACAGGGGGTCATCCACCAAACGAGTTATGCTTCTGAGAACCGTAAGCTATTGTGCCTTCCAGCCACTATGGAACTATTCATTATCTACGCTCAATGAGTAAGGCTGAGGGTTATGATTTGGCCATTAGAGGTGTCGAGATTTCTAAAAAGGACGGTGTTGATAGCTGCGGGCACTGCGCAGAGTTCAACAATGACGGTAAGGGATGTGCCAGAAATTTATGGACACGAAGCAGAACTGGTCCGGATGCCACTACCTCATCCATGGGCTGGACGACGAACCATGAAAGATAAGGAAAAGGCTGTAAATACAGAGACAAATGGTGGAATTACAGTTAATATTTCGTCTCTAATGCACCTTGAATATTGGGATCTTGCAGACAATGACGATGGTCTTGCAAAATTGCAACACAAGCTGCAGCAAAAAGTGCATATAGAAGATACAAAATTAGAAAATAGCTACGTTGGTACGAGGAGTTCCTGTATGTGGCACCCTAGCTAGAGCTAAAACCCTATGAGGGGGTGTTCTGTGTTAACCGAACAGAGCAGAATGTGTAGTATCGGTTGCGTGAATTGGTAGTGACACTAGAGCAGAAGTTGGAAGAAGCGTTGCAGGAGACAAAGAGGGAGAAGTACGTTAGTCATAGGAAGGTGAACCGCAGAGCCTAGGCAACGTGTATCGCCACACCGACGAGTGACTCAGGATGAGTCATGATGATTGTGTTGAGGGCCTGTTGGGTAGCAGAGGTCTCGCATAACAATTTTGGGGCTTAAAGCCTATAAGTTAGGATAATAGTATTGTAAATCTTAGAAATATGCGAAGCGCGAAATGTAATAGGTAGAGTCAAAGGGTTGTCCACTCGAGAAATAGTATAGAATAATAGGAAGTAAGTTGGCCTACCCTTGGTCCATGGACCATGGGAATGTATAAATAGAGCGCGGTTTTAGGGGAAAAAGACAGTTTTTGTTGTTGATAGATCTAAGCGATATGGGATTTTAAGGACAGTAATCTTTGCGTTGTAAGTTCGAGTCGAGGGTGTTGGTGGATAGATAGAGGCTTTGCAGCTATGTGCATAGAGGCCTGGTAGAGTCCGCAGCTGTGTGCACGGACCCCTGCAGCTGAGTGCGCAGGGTAGATCTGGTTGTATTGGTGACAGAGTTGAATAAAGATAAGTTGGTTTTGGAATACTGTGTTGATTCTGAAACATTGTGGATCTGGTTAATTTATGGTTGATATATTTGTTTGATCTACGCGCTTATTCTTTATTATGAGTTTATGTAAATCTATAACTTTTCTGGGTGTGCGAATTGGTTATCTCTATTAAATGTTTGCTTAAAGACCATAAGAAGTAGGTCTGATCTGTAACAAACTCAGTAATAATAAATATTAAGGGATTGCCTTGTTTCGAATCTACGCGGAAGCAGAGTGGCGCGAGGCCATAGAACGATGTGTGAACCTTCCAGACCACATCAATACCTCCCAAGGGTGCAAAAACCTAGTTCTAGCACCCTCCCTTGCTACCTCGGGTGAGACCTCGGTCCACGCTCTGTAGGCTGTTGCTGAAAGTGCTGGTAGCTGTGGGATTTGTTAGGCTAAATAACTCTTCCGAACATGGGTCAGGCCCATATAAGCCAACATGTACTCTTTCGGTCAGATGGACTCCCTACCAAATCTGCATCTATGAAGCCACACAAATTCACTCCCTCTCTTCGTTTGTACCATAATTTAAACTAGGTAGTGCCTCTGAGGTACCTTAAAACATGCTTAGCTTCCTTCCAAAATAATTTGGTTGGCCTAACCATAACTTGGCTTAGTTGGTTGATTTCATAACACATATTTGGTCACGTGTTCACAAGATACATTAGTGAACCCAATAACTGCCAATAAATAATATCATCCACTTCCTCACCTAAAGTGGCATCCTCCTTCCTCCAGTTAGTTTCTAGAGGTGTCTCCATGGGTTTACAACTCTCCATACAGAATATTTGTAGTATCTCATTTTCATACTTGCCTTGAGATATAAATAGTTCCCCATCTCCTTTCCATACTTCCAACCTGAGGAAGTAGTGCATGAGACCCATGTCCTTCATTTAAAATTCCCTTGCAAGGTCCTCCTTGCAAGATGTGACCAATTGCTCATCACCAGTTAAAATCAAATCATCAACATATAAGACAATAATGAGCAATTTACCTTCTACTAAGATGTGATAGAGGTTTTCATCCACTTCACTTTTGGTGAAGCCTAAATTGGTGAGATAACTATCGATCCTGGTGTACCAAGCACAGGGTGGTTGTTTGAGACCATATAACACTCACTTGAGTCTGCACACATGAGACTCTCGATCAAATATCTAAAAACCTTATGGTTTCTCAATGTACACCTCCTCCTCAATAACCTCATTGAGAAATGTTTTTTTACATCCATCTGGTGGATCTTCCACCCCATCTGCACGGTCGGAGCAAGAATTGCTCTAATGGATGAGTACCTTGCTACAGGAGCAAAGGTCTCCTCATGGTCAATTCCATCAAATTGAGAGAATCCTTTGGCCATAGAATTGGCCTTATACTTCTCTATGCTTCCATCTGCTGCATTCTTAACCTTGAAGATCCTTCTCGAACCCACAACTTAGTTATCTACTGGTCTTGGGACGACTTCCCAAACATTGTTATTTACAATGGATTCGTATTCCTCCACCATTGTATCAAACCATATGAGTTTCTCTGCTTCTTCCTTAAAAGAGGATGGCTCAGTCTCTACAAGATCATTCATTAGAGCCATGTAGCTAGTGTACCTCTCAGGTGACCTTCTCTACGTGCACAAATTTGAAGGAGCTCCCACATTCTCCCTCGCATCATGCACAATTGTATCAACTTCCTTGATTCTTTTTCTACCTTCTTTGGATGGTTTTGCTTGAGTGGATGTGTCCACTCTCTTCTCCTCAATTTGTGTTTGCTCTACAACTTCTTGAGGCTCCTCCTTTGGAGCTAAAAGCTCCTCTTTTGGTGGGATTTGAAGCTCCCTATCAAGAGATCACCACATCACTTTATCCTCATCAAACTTTACATCCCTTCGCACAAATTTCATTATAAGGGATGGTAAGTACACACAACTGTTATGAGGAGTTTTCGTGTAACCCAAAAATACCCTCGAATCTACTTTTGGCTCAAGCTTCTTCCTTGATTATTTGGATACATGGAAGTAAATTGAGGCTCCAAAAATCTTGAAGTGGGACACATCTGACTTCCTCACTGAGAAAGCCTCCTCCGGTGTAATCACACCAATAATCCGATAAGGAATCTAGTTTTACAAGTAGATTGTTGTGTTGCATGCCTCATCCCACAAATGTAGAGGTAGGCCTTGGTCATGTAACATAACTTTTGTAACTCACACAATGCTAGGGTTCTTTCTCTCAACCACCCCATTCTGCTGTGGGTTGTGGGGTGCTGCCAGTTCTCTTCGAATGCCTTCTTTCACACAATTTTTTTTGAATTCATTCGAAACACACTCACCTCCATTATCACTCTTGAGAGCCTTCACCTTCTTTCCAATTTCTTTCTCAACTAATGCCTTGAATTCTACGAACTTGGAGAATGTCTCCTCTTTATTCTGCATGAAGAAGATCCAACACTTCCTTGAGAAGTCATAAATAAAAATGACAAAATATTTGTGTCTAGAAGTGGAGGTTGTCGAGAAAGGTTCACAGACATCATAGTGGATACTTTCCAATACTGCATGTGCTTTGTTGTCCCTTTGATGGAATGTGGATTTTGTGTACTTCCCCAAAGTACATCCTTTGCATACATCCCGTTGCTCAAGTGTTTCTTTGGGGAGGCCAGTGGTTATTTACTGCATAATCTTCGAGGCACCATGATGCAAATGGCAAAGTATTTTGTGCCAAAGTTCACTGACATCATGACTTTTCATCTTCTTCACCTTAGTGCTTAATGCATCATAATCTTCCACATCTAGCTTATAAAGGTTGTTCACACAAACCCTGATCTGCTTAGCCTGTCTTGTGGCTATGTGTCTTAGAAATGCTTTCTCTTTGCTGAAGATCACATCATAACCACAGTCTTCCAAAACTACAACAAAGATCAGATTCTTCTTTAGGCCCAGAAAAAACATGACATCCTTGAGTCTAAGAGGGGATCCCAACTCCCTTTGAAAGGTGAATATACCAATCTTGGTCACGTTGTACCTTCTATCATCCCCCAATTCAATGTGCATATGGAGATATTTCTCTTCCAGGGCATTAAGTATCTACACCCTATCACGTGGAACGAGGCACCAAAGTCCAAGTACTGCACACTCTCCATCACTGTGCTAGCCATGCATGTGATAAGGGTGAATTGAAGCTTGAAATTTGAAGCCAAAGCTTCACCTGTTGCTCCTTTTGAGCTCTCCTTGCTTGAATTTTTGTTTGGACACGTGTCATAGTGCCCGAATTCATGACAATTGAAGAATTTAATTTTGGACAAATATTTCTTCTTGCCCCCTTGCCTCGATTCTGGTTTGGTTTGAGATTTCTTCCCTTTTCCCTTCTTTCCCTTTCCAACTAATGCAATTTTTTCTTCATCGTCACCCTTGGATGAAGTTCCATCTCTAGTATTCCACCTTATTTCCTCTTGTACCAAATTAGACCATAAGTGTTCCCAATTCTATAGTTTCTCCCTCCTATTCACCAAATCTTGGTAGCTATGCCAACTCTTGAGAAGGCCTAGAAGGGCTAGGCTTACCAAGTCATCATTTGAAACAATAACACCAACTCCTGCAATCTCATCATGAACGTGTGTGAACCTGCTCAAATTCTGCTGAATAATGTCATTCTTCTGCATCTTGATATTTCAAAGTTTATCCTTACACACCAGTTTCCTATGGTCACTACTATTTTGCAATAGATCTGTCAGTCCTGCCACATTGCATAAGGAGTTTCTTTCCCATGGAGATTTGTGACAATGCGGTCTTGTACTCCCTCCAAGATTATTATCCTTGCCTTGGCTACATCTTTCTTCCATTGGGATAGGTTTTGTGCATCAGATGCATGTGGTTTTGC
This sequence comes from Pinus taeda, assembly GCA_000404065.3. Taxonomy (NCBI): domain Eukaryota; kingdom Viridiplantae; phylum Streptophyta; class Pinopsida; order Pinales; family Pinaceae; genus Pinus; species Pinus taeda. Next base: position 183,991 of record APFE031010883.1, read on the forward strand.
AACATCTGTCTTGATGTATTCTAGCAATCCATTGCAATCTAACATTGCCTCCATACGATTGGTCCATGCAATGAAATTAGAGATTCTTTCCAAGGCATACTCTAATCTCAGTCTATTGAAGGTCATCTTCCCAACTTTGAAGATATCCTACTACATTGAATTGCAAATTCGAACCTCCTGAGAAACAACTTTGAAATTCTTGCTCTAATGTGAATCCTACTCTAATACCATGTAGAAATTATGGTGTAGACTAACAACTTCTCATGAAGTTTTAATCAAAATCATAAGACACAAACCTACTCTATTGCTCTGTGGAATTCAATTCACAATTTAGAACATCAATCATAAACATAGAATGAGAAATAACACACATGAACACATTATTTTTCTAGGGGAGAGAAATATGCTAAAACCCCTATGCCTGCTTGCATTAATCTGATGAATAGAGATGTACTACAATTTCTTTGCTCAACTGAGCATAACCTAAAGTGAATAACTTATCTCTCTGCTCACTAAGAAGCTTTTATCTAGACTTAGTCAATTTCTGCCTCTTCTTGAGACCCTATTTCCTTGCGCAATTCCTTGAGAAATTATGCCCCTATTATTTAGAAAATTCCTCAAATTTATCGCTCAATTCCCAAGGTTGATCATTTGACTGCATGCAACACCTGTACACTCAAGACTAGTCTATAATTGATGTTACAATGCCTTGGAATCTCCACCATAGCTAGGGAAATTGAATTCTCTACATGCACTAGTTATTTTGGGTTGATTGATCAATTAACTGGATGATCACTAGGTTAGACTGAAGTCTCACTGCTCAACTGACCTTCCACTAGTTCCTCCAATATTTGGAACTAGTTTAACTGAAAACAATGTGAAATAACTGACCTTGATTACTAAAAATTAGCACACATGATTAACTGAACTCTATCTCTTCCAACTCGAATTTACTGAGTAAACTAGGTGACACAAGTTAACTACATCCAAGTTGTCTGTTGATGTGGAAATTTGAATTTTCTCAATTTAATCAAGGCAAAATCAAATTGCAAATTTCTTGTTGCATTTTTCAACATGTTCTAGTCTTTTTTTATGTCTAAGAGACTAAGGAACACAATATCTTCAAAACCCAGAAAATGTTTCATGAGATAAGCTTGCAAAATGCCTTAATTAAATTAATTAGCCATCATTTAATTTTTTCCTAAGTCTGACTTAGGAAAAATGATTAATTAATAGGAATTAATTAAGGAAAGTCGAGAATGCTCTAGAAACTCACATGGATTGAGTTAGAACGATCCTAGCCATTTATAACGATTTAATCATGGTCGTTTGTGCTCCAACAAGAGATTATAAGAGCAAGTAAATGGGGATAAAGATAGACACACTTGAGACATAAGGAGAGCGAGTTGGTAGATTAAGCTATCTAGTTGCCGAGATTCAATGAGAGAGAGTTCAAGCCAAAGATCAGTGATTGATGGAGTAGAAGTAGGAGGATTCTAAAGCATGTCCAATGGTAGTTTACATGAGTGTGAGGAGGTAACATCTAGTCCACAGAGAGATTGCACAAGGGTTGTGCAGGTCTCTAAGAGGAAAAATTCGAACCAAGCAAGAAGGGGATCGATTCTGTAGCTAAGTGTCAGAATATTATTATAGAGGGATAGAAAATTCATTTTAATGGCAGAAATAATCAGTCAGAGGCAGTTGAAGGCTATTCTAGAGAGTATGAGTTATAGCCTGCGTAGAGGCAGGGCAAAGGATACATAGAGGTATTTCCGGGAGGTAGTTTAAGTGGCCAATTGAGGTTGAATTGTTTGTGGATAAGGGAAAATTTCCATTAGAGATTTTTCTTGTGATTCTCTCGGGACATGATTTCCACTTTGGTATCCAGATTATTGTACTCAAATTTACTACTGCATAATAATAAAATAAACCCTGATCTGTTCCACTAGTTTTCCCTTCAAGATTTTTCCGAGGACTATTCTCCAAAATTATTGTGTCGATTTTATTTTGTGTGTGCATCTATTTTCTCAGTTGTAGTTTATTTTCCACAATGTAATTTTATTGTGAAGAATTGTAGTGTGATTTATTCGTTATTTTTCATAGCAAATAAACTACTAATTAATTAGTTAGAATAATAAATTTCTAGTTACTACAATTTAAGGAAATTTCACATGGTATCAGAGTATTTTTGATAAGATATGAGGCTCAGTAGCAAAGGGAGAAAATTTTGTAGTTTCAGAGGGAGTTATGAGCATAATTTCTCATATCTATGCAGGCCACCAAGAAGTGCGAATTTGTAGAGGTAGGGAGTTCGATTTTGTTGGGTCCTTTATTTTTTCGAAGAAATTTTTGGGAAATAGGGTTGGAAGAAAGCTTTAGAGAAGGAATGGCAAAAATTTCTAGAAGTGACCACCAGAAATCGGGAAGTAGCAGAAAAGCCAAAAGTTAGTTATATCAAGACTTGAAGAAGTCGTGAAAGAATGAAGAGCATGCCATATTTTGAAAGAATAAAATATGATAAGGACAAAAGCACCGAAGCTTATCAAAGTGGATCCGATTGAGATAGGGATCAAGGAATATGCATGTTGATTAGATTGGAACATATCAAGCGAGAATGATCTATAAAAGGGAAAAAGAAGAACAAATTGTGAGTTGAAGAGCTGAAGGCTCAAAGGCTAGAATGTTGATCATCTTGGGACAGAGAGTCATGTTGATTTAGCACTAAGTAGTTGTCATAATGAAATATGAGTTTCCTCTCTGAATATTTGTTATGCTTCTGTGTTTTAATGTGGTCCAAAGTTGTAGATATCTCACAAGCATGCACAAGATTCCGATGTAATATTTCTGGCTAATAAATGAAGAAGTTGTAGCGGGGAATAATTTATATTATGATGTTTACATAATGGCTATGTGTCCCCTTTAAATTTTTAATTTTCATTGCATAAATATCCTATTGTCTTTAGTCATGAGTATTTGATTTGTATGTTGGTTCTATTGCATTCATTAATAAGTTGTTTAAGCGAATGAGTAATCTGTTGATTAAAATTTCTTCGCCACCATAATAGACCCCTTATATCTCCCACTGTCTTGGCATGCCTCGGATGAGACACTCCTTCTCTCAAGGGAGTGAAAATGCCAGTGTTATGCTAGAATACAAAAATATCTTTGTTGGTAACCTAAGGTTAAACCCTGGGTCTTTGATGTTTAAATATTACGCCAACAAATGATTCCATTTCTGGGACCTATGAAAATTTCAGAAGGGATCTATATCATGGAGTCAAGGATTCTTAGTGGAGACATTCAGGATTGGTGGTATGAGAATATTGATCATTTATTTTGCAACAAGCTCACCTACGATAAATGAATTTAGATTGGATCAAGGAAGAGGTTTTGTATGCAGACCCTGCTTATGATAAATACAAAATTTTTTGGTGCAAGTTTCCTGAAGAGTTACAGAATTGGTTGAGGATGCTACAAGTTAATGCTGGATCTGGGAATCGCCTTAGGCTTCGCATGTTGAAAATGGCAACAAGAAATGCTAAAAATAGAAGTTCTAAAAATAGCACTGCTATAAATAGCAGTTTAGGTACCAATGCCAGACTAAGCAACAAAGAATGAAAAATGGAAGTGCTAAAAATAGGATTGCTATTTTTAGTAGTTTGGGATAGATTCCTATTTTAGTTAGTCCCTGAACTAAAATAGTGAAGTAAAATTCGAATTTGATCTTAGCAGTTGTTTGTAAATTAATTAATTAATTCATCTTGAGTTAATTAGTTAAGGAAAATCAAACATGAAGTCTATGTGGGGACATGCAACAGTTTCTCCATTGATTAAGAAATTTATCCATCAGTTAAAGAGATAAGGATGAGTTGTAATTAGTTGGCTCAGTTAACTGAGTCAAGTCCAATTAGATTAATTCAAACAATTTGTTGAATTAATGTAAGTTCTGTTAGTTAATGCTTGCATGCATGTAACTACTGCACTTCAGATAACTAAATATTCTCTCATAAATAAACCATGCATGTCAGTTCAGAGAAAGACCCAATTGAGATCAGAGGAGGGATAGTGTACTATCAATCGGATGGATTTTTCCAATAAATGAAACTCATCTATGTAGAAGGATTCATCTCCTTCAAGATTGCGCAGTTACTACTGGGTCAAGTGAGCAGTGTGAGGTGGGAATTTGCATGTGTGGAAGTATTGGACCCCAAGAAAAACTGCGCAAGGAAATAAGAGGCTTGGAGGGTAGAGGAGAAGGTTTGTGAGAGGCCTTTGACTGTCTATGAGCAACAGAGGGATTATAATGAGAGCTGGTTGGCTTCCAAGCTAAGGCTTTGTGTAATTCTGTGACTATTTTCCACTTGTATGATAATACAGAGATTGGGGTTTTAGGCTGAGGATTTCCCCAGGTTATTTCTTTTGTGTTATGTGTGATTGATTTCTCATTCTCAGTTATATGTGTTCTCTTGATCTTGCTCAATTCGATTAAGCTTCCGCAAAGTGTTGTAGAAGTAGATCTTGTATTGTGTTTTAGTATATTGCATAATCTATTGATCTACAGTGGGAATTTCTACATGGTATCAAAGCAAAGGTGATCAAAGGAGAAGAACAGTATACAAGAAGGGATAAGTTCAAAGTTTGTGGTTTCTGAATATAGAAATCGAGTTCTTATCACATCTCAATTTCGCCAATGGCGTTCAATGGTTTAAGACTCGAGTATTCCCTTGATGATAACTCGAATTATATAGCCTAGAAGGATTGCATGGAGGTAGTATTAGAGGATAACAGTGTAAAGGAATTCATTGATCAAGAAGTCCCCAAGCCGACTAATGCTACTCAACTAGCGGAATGGAAGAAATGTGTGGCTAGAGCAAGGAGAATTCTCCTGGAGGGAGTTTGAGACCACATTGTCTCGAGCCTCCATGGGAAGGAGACACCATTTTCGATGTGGAAAACATTGAAAGATCTATATCAGAATAGCAATGATCAGAGGAAGTTGGCGCTGAAAGACAAGATTCGTAAAATCAAGTGTGAAAAGGGCAACATGATCTCTACATATCTGAACAAGCTCACCACCTACATGGATGAGCTTGGAAGTGTAGGGATCACGACTACTGATGATGACAAGGTGAGTCTTGGACTCCTCCATCTTCCTAAGTGCTGGCATAACTACCAAGACTCGATTAATGGAAGAGAGAAACTGCCAGATTGGGAATGACTCTGATCGGATCTGATGCAAGAGGAGATAAGAAGAAGCACCAGAGATGGATCTTCATCATCCAAGGAGGATGAAGAAAATCGCGCCTTAGCGAGTAAGGCGAAGAAAGGGAAGGAGAAGGATTCTCATCCCAAATCAAGTTCTTCCCATGGTGGGAGAAGTTTGACAAATCGAAAGTGCGATGCTTTCGTTGTCATGAAGTGGGCCATTTTGCTACAAATTGTCCACTGAGGAAATCCAAGAAGGGATCCGTGGAAGGATTAGAAGATGAGGCACTGGCCTCATAGTTCGAGTTGGATTTCACACTCTTCACATGCATGGTTTCATCCATGGTGGGATGTGGTTGGTTTCTTGATAGTGGAGCTTATTTCCACATGACCGACAACAAAAGTTTGTTCAGTACCTTGGAGGAGAAGGATCTCCAGATGCGGATCGCGATGGGTAATGATGAAAAGTATAGTCTCCCAGGTGTAGGCACAGTTGTTTTTCAGAGGGAGCATGGAGCTCGCATTAACTTGACCGATGTCAAGTATGTACCAGGACTAAAGAAAAATTCGGTGTCGATCGTAATGCTGGTAGATAGAGGCTATGATGTAGTCTTCAGTAAGGGAAAGTTTTTCCTTCAACACATCTCCACGTGACAAGTGAAGCAGATCGGTTCATGAGTCAAGAACCTGTATGCTCTTGAGGTTCAAGATGCATGCAAAACCTTGAGGAGCAAGGCAATTGATGGAGACTTGGTGGTTGAGAGGGAGAGTACGTTACCTCTCAACATGTAGCCACAGGAGAAGTCTCAGACGATTATGGAGGAGCCACGATTGGTGAAGCAGCTTCAGAAGGTTGTGGAGCAGCCACAACTGGGGAAGCTGAGAGGAGACATAGTTCAGGCATACACTCATGCATAGACCTCCAGTAGGGGGGAATTTCAAGCCAAGTGGGCAGAGGGATCACATGCATCCATACCTCCAGGTCAGAGGTGGGGCGATGTGGAGTGACAGCCCCAAGAAGGTTGGAACAGGGGCAGGATCCTTGAGGTACCCAACCTCTTTGATTCGACTTTGCTACAGGAACCCCGACAAGGAGTAGCAGGACTGGCTGAGTGGGTAGAGACAGATGCGGATGGAGCGACAGAGAGAGCTACAGTGAACGAGTTCCAAGACTGTGTAGAGCTAGCAGGCTGCAGCAATGCGAGAGGCACAAGAGTGTTGCACTAGTGTAGGATGGCACAAAGGGGTGTGCAATGATGCGAGATGCATGGAGATGTTGCAACAACTCAGAGGTCAGAGAGGGAGCACTTGTCAGCAGTAGAGGGAGCTTCAACATCAGAGTATGTTTCTAGCCCAACAGAGAGGTTAGTTGGGATTTTTTTTGTTTCTAGAGTTGTTGGAGCGTCCACACTTGGAAGAAGTGTTGCATGCATAATATTCCAAAGGTTCAAGATCGGGTTCAAGTTGAAGCCTTTCTTGTTGAGAGGGAGTGTTGAAAATGGAAACAAGAAATGCTAAAAATATCACTACTATAAATAGTAGTTCAGGTACCAGTGTTGGATTGAGCAACAAGGAATGAAAAATGGAAGTGATAAAAATAGCATTGTTCTTTTTAGCAGTTCGGGATAGATTCCTATTTTAGTTAGTCATTGAACTAAAATAGTGAAGTGAAATTCGAATTTGATATTAGCAGCTATTTGTAAAATAATTAATTAATTCATCTTGAGTTAATTAGTTAAATAAAATCAAACATGAAATCTATGTGGGGACATGCAACAGTTTCTCCATTAATTGAGGAATTTATCCATCAGTTAAAGAGATAAGGATGAGTTGTAATATTGAGTTGTAATTAGTTGGCTCAGTTAATTGAGTCAAGTCCAGTTAGATTAATTCAAAAAGTTTGTTGAATTAATTGTGAGTTCAGTTAGTAAATGCTTGCATGCATGTAACTGTTGCACTTCAGATAACTGAATATTCTCTCATAAATAACTCATGCATTTCAGTTCAGGCAGAGACCTAGTTGAGATCAGAGGAGGGATAATGTACTATCAGTTGGATGGATTTTTCCTATAAAGGAAACTCATCTATGCAAAAGGATTTATCTCCTTCAGGATTGCACAGTTACTACTGGGCCAAGTGAGCAATGTGAGGTGGGAATTCACATGTGTGGAAGCACTAGACCCCAAGAAAAACTGCGCAAGGAAATAGGAGGCTTGGAGTGCAGAGGAGAAGGTTTGTGAGAGGCCTTTGATTGTCTATGAGCAGCAGAGGGATTATACTAAGAGCTGGTTGGCTTCCAAGCTAAGGTTTTGTGTAATTATGTGACTACTTTCCACTTGTATGATAATACAGAGAGTGGGGTTTTGGGTTGAGGCTTTCCCCGGGTTATTTCTTCTGTGTTATGTGTGATTGATTTCTCATTCTCAGATATATGTGTTCTCTTGATCTTGCTCAACTCAATTAAGCTTTCGCAAAGTGTTGTAGCAGTAGATCTTGTATTGTGTTTTAGTATATTGCATGATTTATTGATCCACAGTGGGAATTTCCACAGCAATCTCAATCTAAGTTGTAGCAATCAAAGCACTTCCAATGGATGGGTTTTCTTCAAAAATTCCACTTGGTCATAAGGTATAAGAAAGATATCTACAATAAAGTTGTTGATATGATTTCTAGGCCTATTATTAGTGCAGATACTTTACTCAAGCATAATTATGTTTTGCATGAAATTTATATTGAGCAATATGCCTTAGACAATGACTTTCAGGATATTTATGCAAGCCTTAGTCGAGGTAACCAAGTAGAGGTATTGGATTATCATTTGCATGATAACTTATTGTACCATCTTGGTAACTGTTTTATTCCACGAGGAGAAAGAGTCAACATCATAAGAGAGGCACATACTTCTCTTATTGTTGGTCATTTTGGTGTAAGTAAGATGATGGCACATATACAGAGGTATTGTTATTGGACTCGTATGCTTGAAAATGTGTCACGTTTTATTAAAGGATGTTCATTATGCGTAGTCAGTAAGCCTAGCAATAGGAAGTTAGGATTGTTCACACCACTTTTGTTTCCTTCACGACCGTGGCAGAATGTTTCTATGGATTTTGTTGGAGGTCTTCCATTGTCAAAAATAGGTCATGATTATTTGTACGTAGTTGTGGATAGGTTCAACAAAATGTGTATTTTGATGCCATGTAAAAAGAAAATCACAACTGAACAAACTGCTCAGTTATTCTTTCATAATGTATGGGTTCATTTTGGATTTCCCACATTCATCATTAGTGATCGAAATTCTTGCTTTGTTTGGAATTTTTGGTCAAGCTTGTGGGGATTCATGGACAACAAATCGAAAAAGAGTACAACATTTCATCCACAAATAGATGGTCAAACAGAGGTGGTGAATAGGGAAATGGTACATCTTCTTTGTGGGTATTGCAGCAAGCATCCTAAGTTGTGGGATGAACATTTTCACTACATTCAACATCCTTACAACCAGGCCAAGCACTCTTCAACTCAAACATCGCCATTTGAGGCATGTTTTGGATACTTTTCTAAATCTCCTTTGGAATTCATTTTTGGAAAAGATGTTGTTATTGATGGTCATAGTGACATAGAAAAAGAAAGAAGGTTCATTGAAAAATCCAATTGGTACACCAAAGAGTTCAAGAACAACTAGAAAAGAGCCAAGGCAAGTACAAAGCAAGGCATGACAAGCATCGTTTAGATCACAAGTTCCAAGTCGGTGATGAAGTTTGGCTTCACATTAGCACAGAGAGGCTCCAAGGAGAAGGTAAAAAGCTAAAACCTATTAGATAAGGTCCATTTAGAATTTTGGAAAAGATTGGTAACAATGCCTTCAAGTTAGATTTTCCTTCATATATGCAAATTTATGTTGTTGTTAATGTTGAGAACTTAAGGTTGTATGAGCCTCCATTGATTGAAGATAAAGGATAAAATGTCTGAATTCCTTCCATTAAGGATTTTTCTCCTAAATACCTCTATGAACTATAGCAAAAGACCAATCTTGAGAGAAGAACAAGGTCTTCAAAATGAGGGAATGTGGATTACCTTTGAGTGGGGCTCAAAGGAACAAATCCTTCAAAAGTCAAATGGATCGAGATTGGAAAGTTGAGGGAACTTTACCCTCACCTATTGGACCACTGAAAGTGATACTTTGGGGTCCAAGGATCAAAATTCAAATTTGTCGGATCGTTGTGGAACCTAAATACTGCGTAGTTCTCATCATCCTAAATCTGGCGCAACTTGTTTCACGCGAAACAGACACCATATTCTCCCAGAATCATGTTTTGTTAGTTTTCCCAAATAGGAAAAATTTTGCGAAATGTGACAGCCCAGTCAACAGTCGGTACTGCTGATGTGGTGCTGACTATGCATGTCTATGTGGTAGTTTGACTGGTCAACGGGCTTCGATGAGTCACGTTATGGAAAGTGGCACATTTTCACTAGGTGCAATTTAGCAGTTTTTTGATTGGTTAGATTGGTGGCCAACCATGGGCTGACATGTGGCCTAGCCAAAGGCCGCCACATGGTAGCTTGGGGGCCACCAAAATTTGGGGTCAAGGTTCAGGTAGCAGCAACAGGGGTCAAACCCATGAACACCAAGGCACAAGTCCAAAACTCCAACAAACACGTGATACCAAAGGTCTTAACCATATATGTCTATGGATTTTATTTGAATATAATGTCCACGCTAATTGGAGCGAGTGGCCAGCCCGTGGGGGATAGCCCTTGGGTACGCGCCACCAATACGACCACCAACGAGTGGTGCAGGGGCCCGATCGGTGGGGTTGGGCCATTGGCCTTAGCCCTGGGCATGTGGCCCCCATATGGCCACGAAATTTGAATATAAGGTATTCAAGGTAATTTAATATGTCCAAAAATTTCACCCAAAAATCGACGAAATTGTCGCCTTGTTAGTGCATTTTGCGGTGAATTTGTAGGACAATGCTGGATTTTGGGGAATTTATGGTGTGATTAGTAGAAAACGTGTGAAAGCCATAAATTCTTCAAGGTTTTACCAAATCAGGAGCAGAAATAGGTTACACAAGCATTTTTGGGCATTCTGTAGCCATTGGAATAGGGTTCAAAGCTTTCTGAGCATTGTAAACTAGTGTATTCACACTTTTGAGCATAGTAGACAGGGTCAAGCCATTTTAAGCTAGACCAAGGAGACGTAGCCCAGGAGGGGTGAACTCCTTCATCATGTGCTACTGTGATACTGTTTTTGGTGATGTTCATGTCTGTTATATGTTGTTGTCCAGTCATTTGTTATGTTAATTTGCACATAAAATTTACATAAAAACACTCAAAAACTCATGTTTTAAACTTGCAATTAACCTCATGAATAAGCTCTTTTAACATATTCTTAAAAGGAATTTAGTAGAGAAAACTAATTATCCCATTCAAATCAATGTGCACAGGAAATCTTGCTTCACTTAACAATAGAATGATTAAATAAACCTACTATAAAGAAATCTTAAACTTACATTCAAAAATAAAAAGAATTGAGCAATAAAATGAACAAACAAAATCCTATAGGAAACACAGAATAAAATACTAATTGCAAATACAAGAAAACCTTAATATCTCAAGGGGGGCCTCCTACCATAAGTAGGTGTCAACACAATGCCTTCACGAGATGGTTAACCATGCATTAAGTCATAGATTAGAGGAATAAAATAACGTCTTTAATTGCAAAAACATAATTTAAAAATAATATCCAAATCTGTGGTTATCATGCTGAGAGGAAAATTTATAAAACTCCTACGCATAACTGTTTCAAAGTATTGCATCCTTATGCTAATCGAAAATGACTAAAATTAACATTAAAAGGTAAAATAGCATGATTTCCTCAATATTTTCTATCAGCAAAGCAAATCATGTGGCTAAATATGTGCATTCACTTATTCTTTGCTCGCTTGATTCACCTTCCTCAGTGGTTGACTTTCACTTTTACCGAGATGCTACAGTGTCTTCCTTATCGATCCAGGTTATGAAGGTGGGAACAAATCGTTGTACCATCTAATTACCACCTCGCCGTATGCCCTGTTCTTCGTGTAAAGCTTCGCAACCCATCAAACCTTAGACTTAGCTGCAAAATCATACATTAGCTAAAGAATCGTTGTAATTCAGTAGCTCAGGTAAATATTGAGTTAAATAATAAAGACAAATGATATTTATGAAATAGAAGATGATTATGTACCTGCTATGCCATAAACCTTGTAAACTTATAGCCTTATTAGAGTTATGAAGGTCAAAAAGGGGAGAATGGAGTATAAGAAGCTTGTCAAAAAGAGGCAATTTTTGGGTTCAACATTCCCCCATATAGAAGACATTGCATCTCCTAATGCAAAATTTCAAAATTTGTGATTCTTTTCTGTCACTGAGCTTCTTTAGATACCTAACCAAGAACATCCAAATTAGCCCTTATTTCTTTCTTGATGGTGATTTCCATCCTCGGCTTCTTCATCAAAATTCAGTGTTGCAGCCTCATAATCTTCCTCTTAAAAAATTTGTTTCTAGATGTCAATTTATTATTTTTCTTATACCATAAGACAAGATGTAGCAGTATGTTTTCATTTTGGGTTCTTTGGATTTCATTTTGTGCCTTTATTGTTTCATTCTCTTTCTTCAAATGTCTATTTAATGTTTCCAATTCATAAACTTCTTGTTTGAGGGTGTCTTAAACTTGGAGTTCTCCTTAAATATTACAATCAATTCCTTCATTTTATTCTTGGTTTGATGATGATGTAATAACTTTACCTGTAGCTCTTCATTCCAAAGATTATATAATCATAAATTTCCTACTAGATAGGATCGGTCTATAGAGTTCATCTAGCTGGACTGGAAACTGTTGATGGAACTCTCAGTTCCTCTTCTTCTTCTAAATTGACAAATTTTAGAGATTGTTGAGACTGTTCATGCATTTTTTTGTTGAGCCTTGCACTTCTTCTTATAATTGATGGTGGTTTTTCAGTAGTTTGAGGATGCTTTTTAACTTCTTCTTCCTCTACTTCTTCTTTCGATGAACTTTCCCTTTTATTGTTAGTTGTCTTTCTTCTAACATTCTTATGTTTAAGAGTTTCTAACACATTTATAATAGGGGTTTCATCATCAGAGTACTATTGTTATTGTGTTTCTTATGCAGGTGAGTTTTGGTTTGAGGGCCATTTTCTTCTACTCTTCTTGGTCTTACCGCTAGGCTCTTCTTTTTTTGCTTCCTTAAAATGATTTCTAATTAAGAAATCTTCCCAATTATCTCCTATGTTTCTCAAATGGGCCTCAATCATGATTTTCACTAAGCCATGATGGTATTGGGAATTATCTATAGATTGTATCTTCCTTTGAATATTACCAGCCATATTTCTTAAGATATAAGTAGGAAATATGGTAGGTTAATTTCATTCCCGTAAAGAAAATTCATCATTAACCATGCATGATAAAAGAACATGTTACCAAATATCCCTTCACAAGTTATAAAATTTTGAATGACCAACAAAATATTCCTCCACTTATTCTTTAAAGCTATGAATGGTATTCCCTTTCTAAACACAGAAGTATCCATACATGGATTCTTAAGGAAAATTTTCCATTCTTTCTATTCAAATTTTGTGTTCTTGAACCAACTCTCTCTAATTCTTTGTCATCTGGTAGCTTATGCTACAAAAGACTCTGTCAAAACCATCTTCACGTCCCCAATTTCTACTTCAATGCCGTCGTATTCCCTAGTGAAAGACTTTGTCAGCTTTTTCTCGTGCCCATTGAATTTCTCCACAAATGCTAGCCACTAGGCCTGCTGCAACAATTGTCTGATCTGTGGGTATCCTTCAAGAACTTAACACCATTTGGCTCTAATCTTACAATGACTCCTATGTTAGAGAAGCTTAGCCCATAATTTCTCTTTTGGCAAGGTTAAGGGGTAGAAGAAATTTGAGTACGGACTGAAACAAAGAAACATAATTTAGGTGAGGGAAGTCTCGGCAATGAAACGGGGCTGAGTGAAATGGTAAATGGAAGTATCATGTAGGAAGTAGAATGATGAATGGAGAGGAGAGGGCGAATTTCAAATTATATCAAGGTTCATGAACGACTTGTTTGACAAGAGATATATATTTCTGTTAAAACCAAAGTTGTGTGAGAGTAATAAGGGTAATCATTATTCATTATGGTAGTACAACGATTACTCATCATTTATTTCATAACTCAAATGTTTTACCTTTATTATATAACTTAATATTTACACACCTTAGATCCTTTGTCTTACTCATTTTGATTTTTTTTTGTAGGTTGTTAGGACGCTCCAGCTTCAATCTTCATTGAATTTGTTTTTTCCATGGTCCTCATTTTCTCTGGTCGCAATATCTCAAGTTAGCTACAGAATTCTATCAAAGTTGTAGATTATTGACAATTTCGTAGCTGCTTTATTTCTAAACAGTGAAAGGATGGTTAAAAATAAAATGGGACTAGAATAGGGAAAAGAAAATCTAAGGTACTTGTTAGCGCTTGGAATTCACCTAGGCTGAGATAGACAAACTCTCAAGGCTACATCAAACCATTTCACCTCGTAGCTAGCCCTACGAGGTATGAGAAGGCTCTCTCGGGTCAGATTCGGTAGATCTTTCAATATAATAAGCTGACCAATTAGGATCAAAGATATTAGGCTAGTAAATTGATAAGGGGGGTTGATTTAAAGATTTTTGGGTTTTTGGTGGCAATTGGAGGGAGTGCAATTCAGGGTGCGGGGATTGAGCACAGTTTTTTGCAGGGGGATCTTTGGGGCAAGGTAGGAGTGAGCGCTGATGCCTTAATCTGAGATGGATGATCAGGGATGATAGAGAAGGAGCTAAAGAGGGAAAAAAACCATTTGAATCCTCTCTAGACAGTAGAAAACATAAATTTTGAACAAACTAAAAAGCTGAGCATGTCAAAGCATGAATTCAAACTTTACCACTTCATCTGTCCAAATAGAAGCAAAAGAGAGATGTGGAATACATAAATAGACTTACAAGAACATGTAGAGAACACACCATCAACACAACAATCCACAAGAATCCACAATGATGTCTGCAAAACCCTGGCCTTCCTTTTCTTTAAATTGCAGAGATAGATGTACAATATACAATAAAGCTTTCTCCCACAAGAGTCCAACCATGAAAATGAGAAAAAGAGAGCATAATATAGACCATTTAACTCCTTTCCCCACCTCTAGGGGTCGAGCTCAGCTTCCTAGGAGCAATTTGAACTAATTCCAAATTAAGCACTAGATAATAGGCAGTCCAACAACTTGCCTCTATTACTTAGCTAACTGATTCATGCATTAATTATTCACTTTTTACATCAAGCTTCTAGAAGGATAAAGAGAGATAAAATCTATCAAAGTGCCATGAAAATATTACATTTATCCATCATATACAAGTAAAAATGGTCAACCATAGTCAAAACAGTGTTTTTTGACAAAAAAGGTCAATTCTGGCAAAGCTGGCTTGAATGGTCGCGCCCCCTGTTCAAATGGTCGCGCCCCTTTGCAGCAACTTTTGAGTGGGTTCCACTGGTCCAAATCAGATGCAAGATGGCTCATTGGAAAGCTTGGTCTGTCTACTTTCCATCCCAAGTGGAATTTCTGAATTTGGAGTTGTTTTGCCCCCTCAAAAACCATTTCTCCCAAGGTCACTTTCTGCAACTCAAAAAGTGGGCAGAAAGTCATTTTTTTGATGTATTTTGAGCTTTTGGAGGCTCAAATCTCAAAATCAGGCTTCTCCCAAGTATTGGTAATTTTTCTATTTGCATGCCCTTTCCAAAAATGCCAAGTTTTCAAAATTCCGAGCAGTCCTCCAAAATGGTCTTACCCGGGGTGAGACCATTCCATGGGAAAAACGTGTAATTTTACCAAAAAATTTCAAAATGCTCCAAAATTCTCAAAATTTTCAGATTTTGATGCTAGAACAAGGCTGATCAGTACCATGATGAGTGAGGGATGCCTCAGCCAATATACGGAGCGGGTCGGGCCTTTTTCTTCGTTTTTGTGCTTTGGCCAACCGTCCTTGGAGCACCTTCGTTCTTGCCTGTATTTTTGACATTTCTTTAAACCCATGATACCTGTGCAAAAATTGAAGGAGTTTTTTATTCCTTGGCATTTTTTGGACAAAAACCTCTCTCATTTTTGAAAAAATCATCTTTGATTGCTCAGAAACATCATTTTCGTGAAACTTATCCCGATGTGTGGAACAAGGGTTTTGGTCGAAATGAAACGAAATGAAGGGGACACGGGGCTTCTAAATTGGGGAAATTTTTGGGAGTGGGGAGGGATGTTAGGAAGCAGGGGAAAGTGGAATCTTAGAGATTGAGTGAGGGGAAGGGGTCCAAAAGGGCAAATCACAGGCCCAACCTAGAAAATTGCCAGGTTGTAGCTAGAAACTAGGGTTTGTGCAAAAATGAGGATTTTGGGGAATCTGAGTGTTGGGGAGTGTTTGATAAGGTACATGAAGGATAGGGGAAGGTGTATGAACATCAGCTGGATACAATTTTTGCTGGTGATTTGACCGTCCAAGAGAAATTGGCTTCAAAACCCTAGGAGAGGGAAATGAACTTGCCAAGGCACAACTGAAGCATGAACAAGATGTAAAATGACTCATTAGACACTGACATGATAATGAAAACCCTATGATTGATGATAGACGCAGCTGAATAGTGACATAGATTGACATTTGGGCAACTTTAGAAGGAGTTAAAGCAAACCCTAGACCTAATGCCTAGTGACCAAATTTTGCTTGAAGACTCACTGAAATGACAAAATTTGACCTTGACACTTCAAAATCACTTTGTAAGAGCATATTTGATCACTGTAAAGAGGCTGGAAAGACTGACACTAACACCTCCCCCACTCTCTTGTTCCTCCAAGTAGGTCTAGATTTCGTCAGAGGTATATCTAATAGCTTGCCAATGTGTATCTTGTTCAGAAATAAATCTTCTAGTGGGTCAGCTTGTGCTACAGGACCCCATGTTTCTGACAAGCTCAGGGAAAAATTCAGATCCCCCCCCACCAAGTTTGGATTATTCATAACATATTTAGAGAAAAGGTTATTCCAGAAAGACACCTTATCCTGACATGGCCCATAAATATTCAAAAGTAATAATTCTGAACATAGCTCCCGGGAATAGACCTCAGCCCCAATACCAGCTCTGATCTCTGGTAGTTTAATAGCTTCATACTGCCATCTTCGACTCCTAGAGTCAATCCCTTGGATCTTCCTTTGGCATCCATAGTCATTAGTGTTCAGCCCAGAAGCATTTTATTCAGGGCCAGTTTAATCTCCTCTCCTGCTCCGAGGGTTTCTTGGAGCATAATAACATCAAGACAATAACATTTAAATAGAGACTTCAGTGCTATTTTTTTAGAGGCACTAGCAAAACGTCGGAAATTAAAATACAACACTATAATTTGCTCATCCAGGATGGGGTGTGCACTGCTCTAAGCGCCCCTTTTAATGATAATTGTTCCCTATTTGCAATTTCTATTTTTGCTCTTTGCCGAGCCTTTGAAATATTGGACTTCCTTCCTCTAGTCTTTCGAGGTTCGACCAATATCTGAGGGACTCCCAACCCACCCACAACTCCATGAGGAAATTCCTTCTTCTCACGAGGCTTAAGGTTGTAAGGAGGTTTCTCTACAGTTTTCTCATAAGGATTTGAGTTCACAGGGCTTGATGACAAGGGTTGGAATAGATGAAAATCTAGAATTGAGGTAATGATACTATCGAGGGCATTGGTCACATATTCTACATGCAAATTTTCCAAACAAAAAGGCCTGGAAGGACCAGGCCTCAGGACCGAATTGAGCAAAGACATAAAGGATTTTTTAATAGGAGGAATGAGAGAAAGACCATTACCCTCCAAGTGTGGCGCAGAGACTGTTGTACCTCTCTCCACTAGCTCATCCCGAACTGACTCCCCAGGCTGTTCCTTCTCTCACACAACCACTTCCTCCATATGCACTTCCTCTATTTCCTGAGTTTCCATAGACTCCTTGATCTCCTTCCTACATGTTCCCCAATTCCTTTGCTTGTGCATTTTCCTCCTCTATTCTCTGAGGGCGATCTTCATTTCCTACATCTCCTTTGTGCCTTCTTCTCCTTCTGAACCCCAGGGGACAATCCCTTGTTAGATGCCCATATTTATGGCACCTATGATAGTGGAAGAGGATTTTTTCATAACATATGATATGGGTAAAAGATAATTATTTATATTTTAGGTGTATTTCCTCTGGCAGTCCTTTCCTTGGATCCAGTCTTACCAAAATTCAGGCTAGCCTCTTGTCCCTTGTTTTAAGAAATGACATGTCTACCTCCAGGAAAAGACCCAAGGTATTTCCAATGGATTTGAACACCTCCTCTGTCCAAAACTATGGTGGTAGTCCTGGGAGACGAATCCAAACCGAAATCTCCTCCACCTTTTCTCTTTGGGCATCAAAAAGAGGATTCCATTTTTTAAACAAAATTGGTGCTCTACCAAAACACCCATTGCGCCTCATTACCAATTCGAAATTTTCTGCCTTACTTTATTTAATCATGAACCAACCCCTAGCAAGAGTGGTCACTTCAAATTGTTGGTTGGGCACCTCCTTTCATGCTTTGAATATCCATTTTGTAATGTAATTTGATGAGTATTTTTTCCCCTTGGCTCTCCCAACCAGGATTACTTCTATCGCTTCCATAACCCTGTCAATCTGAATGTCAACTTTCAGGACCAGATTCAAGCATACCTCCTTTTTCTTAATTAGCTTACATTTCTTCCTCTTCGCCCCTGAATTCCTATTCCTGCCCTCTTCCCCTGCCTCCAGTCAGTCCTCCCTCTCATTAATACCTTCTTCGAAGAGCAACCCTAATCACCTCTCCGCTATCCAACTTCAATTGATTAAGGTCCTAACTTCTGAGGCTTTCCCCACCTCTCCCGAGAGAAGAGAATGATCCCCCACCTCCTGGAGCATGAAAATCTAGTTTCCTTCGACTTCACACACCACTGAGATAGGCGTAGAACTTCCTCCCCTAAATTTCCCTCTAAAATCCCCCAATACTTCCACTGACTCTTCTAATTGTCCCCTAAAACCCTGAAATAGTTCTTCTTCTATTAACTCCTCCGGTGTGGGTTTCCCTTGTTGGGTTATGGACTCTCTAGTCTTCTGGTTCAGCGGGCTCTTACATGCAAGATAAATATCCAACCATTTCCCCCTCGCCTCTTTCGAGTGTCCCAAATCCTCTATCAAACATGATTTCAACCCCTTGTTGCCCCTAAATCTGCAGTTGATAACGATATCTTCAAGCCCTCCAGAAAATAAACCCGATGTATGAAAATAACTAGGGTTTTTTACACTTACTTGACTTCCCACCACCACCTCCGGTGCACAACATGTTGGGAAACCGCTCCTCTCATCTGGTTCCTTGTCAGTCCCCCACTCCTTCGCCTTTGGTGTATCCTCCAAAAACCCTAAATTTCTTTCCTGGCTCCAACCCATTACTAAACCTCTCCTCTTCCCAACTAGAATCCCACTTGGACGAGTAAACTTCTCTATATTCCACTCAGTAATATCCAAACCCCCAACCAACAAGATGTCTTCCGGTTCGGGCTCCAAGTCCACAAAATCCCGTTGGTTGACCATTTTACCTATTCTTGTCTGTTGGTTGAAACCTCCATTGAAAATGATAGTTGTTAAAACCTTCGTCGGGTGCATGCCTCTGAGGGATGAAAACAAGCGCAATAGAGGTAACAGTAAAACCCCTCTCCCGATGTGATACTACCTTATACCTTCATTCACCTCCTTCCTCATACCTGAGGCCCCTAGCTCTGGTGACAGGTACAACCCAAGTGTCCTTCACGTACAATCGCCTACCACCAGGTGTATTGTCTTCCCTGAAGCATGTCCTCCTCCCCTCCGACATCTTCCTGCTTAGGGTTTCTCGTCATCGCTCCCTCCATTTTTGAATGAGAGTATAGATATCAAACACAATGTGAATTACTAATTTATATATTACTAAGGTGAAAATAATTAAAAATTAATAGAATTAAATTAAAATATTAAAAATATTAAAAATAATTAAAGAAGGAGTATGGAAGAGCCACAAAATGGATCTCCACTTCCCGGCTCTCCATTAGATCTAATTCCTCCCTTATCTTGCTTTAATTAGCTTTATCTTTTATCTTCTTAGCTTTTTCCCATTCTATGGTTTCCTTTTTCATTCGCTTTAAGTTCTCCATAAAGGATTGAGCTAAAGACAACCCTTGTTCACCAATCAAAGGCCTCTAAGTAGATTTAATAAAATTATTGTATGAGACTTTCTTGAGCCATGACGGATTAAATTTAAATGGAGACCCCAGTTTTTGATTAGGTCCTTTCATTTCCAATAGGATGGGGAGGTGGTTTGAGTCTCCTCCTTCACCCACCTAATGTATAAAACATGGAATCATGGTTGAGATATCCTCTTTTAGAAGAAAATAGTCCAGTCTCTTAGCTACCCTTGCCTCCCCCACTCTCATGTTCCTCCAAGTAGGTCTAGATTTCATCAGATGTATATCTAATAGCTTTCCAGCGCGTATCTTGTTAAGAAAGAAGTCTTCTAGTGGGTCGGCTTGTGCTACAGTACCCCCATGTTTCCAACAAGCCCAGGGAGAAATTCAAATCCTCCCACCACCAAGTTTGGATTATTCATAACGAATTTAGAGAAAAGGTTATTCTAGAAAGATACCATGTCCTGACATGCCCCATAAATATTCAAAAGTAATAATTCCGAACATAGCTCCCAAGAATATATCTCAACCCTCAATACCAACTTTGGTCCCCGAGAATTTAATAACTTCAAACTGGCATCTTTGACTCCTAGAGCCAATCCCCTGGATCTTCCTTTGGCATCCATAGTCATGAATGTTCAGCCCATAAGCATTTTATTCAGGGCCAGTTTAATCTCCTCTCCTTCTTTGAGGGTTTCTTGGAGCATAATGACATCAAGATAGTAACATTTAAATAGAGACTTCAGTGCTATTTTTTTAGAGGCCCTAGAAAAACGTCAATAATTAAAAGACAACACTATCATTTTCTCACTCGAGATGAGGCCTGCACTGCTCTAAGCATACCTTTTAGTAATAATTGTTTCTTGTTTGCAATGCCTATTTTTGCTCTTTGCTGAGCCTTTGAAATATTGGACTTCCTTCCTCTAGTCTTTCGAGGTTCAACCAATATCTGAGGGACTCCCAACCCACCCACAACTCCATGAGGAAATTCCTTCTTCTCACGAGGCCGAAGGCTGTAACAGTTTTCTTATAAGGATTTGAGGTCACAGGGCTCGATGACAAGGGCTGGAATAGATGAATCTCCGAAATTGAGGTAATGATACTATCCAGGGCATCAGTCACATATTCTACATGCATATTTTCCACACAAAAAGGCCTGGAAGGACCAGGCCTTGGGACCGAATTGAGCAGAGACATAAAGGATTTTTGAATAGGAGGAATGGGAGAAAGAACAATACCCTCCAAGTGTGGCATAGAGACTATTGCACCTCTCTCCACTAGCTCATCCCAAACTGAATCCCCAGGTTGTTCATGCTCCTACACAACCACTTCCTCCATATGCACTTCCTCAATTTCCTAATTTTCCATAGGTTCTTGATCTCCTTCCTACCCGTTCCCCAATTCCTCTGCTTGTGCATTTTCAGTCTCTACTCTCTGACGACGATATGTGTTTCCTGGATCTCCTCTATGCCTTCTTCTCCTTCTAAACCCCAGGGGACAATCCGTTGTTAGATGCCCATATTTAAGGAACCTATGATAGTGGAAGGGGAGTTGTTCATGTAGGAATTTACAGGGTAAGTTCCTCAGACAGAACACCAGAAGGACACCGCTCACAAACAGATCACAGATCAATACACCAGTATTTTGACGTGGTTAAAACCCTCAGAGAGGGAAACAGTCCACGGCCTGCGCCAACGTGGCTACTACAGGCAATTTATTAATAAAAGAATGAAAATTTACATAAGCTTCTCTCATGCACGGTTAACCTACAAATGACCCTCCATGCGCTTTAAATAGAATTCATGGACCAATCGGGTGTCAAGCCACGGATCAAGTGTCGGTAATACCGAGGAGAGAATGAACCGTCGGATCACTACATATCGTGACCGTCGGATTGTAAGTTACAAAATGTACAACGGTAAAGAAACACACTTTACCTAACTCTATACCTAACTCTATACTAGACCAAGTTGAACTTAACTATTCCTATGTGTCGGAATATCCTAACAGTTCATAATCTATCATATGGGTAAAAGATAATTATTTATATTTTAGGTGTATTTCCTATGGCAGTCCTTTCCTTAGATCCAGTCTTACCAAAATTCGGGCTAGCCTCTTGTCCCTTGTTTCAAGAAATGACATGTCTGTCTCTAGGAAAATACCCAAGGCATTTCCAATGCATTTGAACACCTCCTCTGTCCAAAACTGTGGCGGTAGTCATGGGAGACGAACCCAAACCGAAATCTCCTCCACCTTTTCTCTTTGGGCATCAAAAAGAGAATTCCATTTTTTAAACAAAATTGGCTCTCTACCAAAACACCAGTTGCACCTTATTACCCATTCAAGAGTTTCTCCCTTACTGAATTTAATCATGAACCATCCCCTAGCAAGAGTGGTCACTTCAATTTTTTGGTCGGGCGCCTCCTCCCATGCTTTGGATATCCATTTTGTAATATAATTTTCTAAGTATTTTTTCCCCTTGCCTTTCCCGACTAGGGTTACTTCTGTCGCATCCATAACCCTATCAATATGAATGTTTACTCCAAGGACCAGATTCAGGCATACCTCCTTTTTCTTAATTAACTTACCTTTCTTCCTCTTTGCCCCTGAATTCCTATTCCTCCTTGCTTCCCCTGCCTTCGATCTGTCCTTCCTCTCATTAATACGTTCTTCGAAGAGCGACTCTAGTTGCCTCTCCACTATACAACTTTGATTGATTAAGGTCCTGACTTTCGAGGCTTTCCGCACCTCTCCTAAGAGAAGAGAATGATCCCCCGCCTCCTGGAGCATGATACTCTTGTTTCCTTCAACTTCACACACCACCGAGATAGGCGTAGAACTTCCTACCCTAAATTTCCCTTTAAAACCCCCCAATAATTCCATTGACTCTTCTAATTGTCCCCTGAAACCCTGAAATGGTGCTTCTTCTGTTAACTCCTCAAGTATGGGTTTCCCTTGCTGGGTTATGGACTCTCTAGTCTTCTAGTTCAGCGGGCTCTTACATGTAGAAATATCCAACTATTTCCCCCTTACCTCTTCCAAGTGTCCCAAATCCTATATCAAACATGATTTCAATCCCTCGTTGCCCCTAAAGCCGCAAATGATAACGATATCTTCAAGCACTCCAGAAAATAAACCTGATCTATGAAAATAACGAGGGTCTTTTACACTTACTTGACTTCCCACCACTGCCTCCTCTGCACGGTATATCGAGAAAACCGCTACCTCCTGGCTCTCATATGGTTCCTTGTCGGTCCCCTAATCCTTTGCCTTTGACATGCAGAGTGTATCCTCCAGAAACCTGAAATTTCTTTCCTGGCTCGAACTCACTACCAAACCTCTCCTCTTCCCAGCTAGAATCCCACTTGGACGAGTAAACTTCTCTATATTTCACTCAGTAATATCCAAACCCCAAACCGACAAGATGTCTTCTAGTTCGGGCTCCAAGTCGACAAAATCTCGTTGGTTGACCATTTTACTTGTCCTCGTTTGTTGGTTGAAACCTCCAATAAAAACGATAACTGTCAAAACCTTCATCTGATGCGTGCCTCTAAGGGATGAAAACAAGCTCAATCACAGTAACAGTAAAACCCCTCTCTTGGCGCGATACTGCCTTATACCTCTGTTCACCTCCTTCCTCATACTTGAGGCTCCTAGCTCTGGTGATGGGTACAGCCCAGGTGTCCTTCATGTGCAACTGCCTACCACCAGGTGTATTGTCTTCCCTGAAGCATGTCCTCCTACCTTCTAACATATTCCAACTTAGGGATTCCCGTCATCGCTCCCTCCATTTTGAATGAGCGTATAGATATCAAACACAATGTGAATTACTAATTTATATATTACTAAGGTGCAAATAATTAAAAAATATTAATAGAATTAAATTAAAATAATCAAAATAATTAAACGAGTATAGAAGAGCCACAAAATGGAAAAGAGAAAAAGAACGGAAAGGATAAAAAAACAAAACTAAAATAAATAAAATGAATTTCTTCAGGCAATGACTCATGTTATCTCCCCACCATCCAATTCGATTCTCTCTGGTGAAATTACAAAATCCAAATCCGTTTATTGGGCTTTCCTGTGGATGTTCATCGAACCTCCTTCAAATATCTTGGGAGACCCATTTCCCTAAAGCAAGCATCAAGGGAAGATTGGGAGGATGTTCTACAAAAAATAAGGGAATGGGTGCATTCCTAGGGAGTTATATGGCTTAATTTGGTCGGGAGAGTTACCCTCATAAAATCAGTTCTTTCTTCCCTTTTAGTGTATCTGGGTGTTGGTTTCTTAGCACCAATTTTCATTAACCAACAAATAAGCAAGCACATTAAAAAATTCTTATCTCAAGGAGGCAAGGGAAATGAACACAAATTCCATCTTGTCAATTGGAATTCGATAAAGCAACCTAAGAACATGGGAGGATTAGCAATTAAGGATCCTGAACTAATGAATATGGCGTTGGGGACTAAACTAGTTTGCAGACTCCTCTTAGACTCCAATGAGTGGTCGGAAAAGGCCTTTAAAAGAAAATACTTCCACAAAAATCGTCTGACTAGACCAGAAGAAGAATCATGGGAAGGAAAAGGATAAAAAAAATGGATACTGTGCAAAGCCTCGTCATCTCTCATTTTATATGACCTTGGTTGGCAACCTGGAAATGGGAAACACATCCTTCTTGGTTCTGATTGCTCGGTGGGCCTTGATCCGACTCTTTTAGATTGGTTGGTGGGGCATGGGTTCTCTTACCTAGCAGATATCTCCTGTTGGGATGAATAGGGTTTGTGATGTGGGTGGTTTCCTATGGAATTTCCCAATCACCTCCTCATGCAATGACACCTTTTGATTGAAAATCTAAAATGGTTTTATCCAATTATCACAAGAAAAATAGACAGTCGTGCCTAGATGGGAGGTAAAACCAATAAATATTATGTTAAAGATGGTTATGCTCTCTTAATCAAGAACCCCTCCTCCTCCCTTCCATCTAAATTATGGGGAAAAATTTGGAATGGTGATGGACTCCCTAAGATAAATATATTATGTTGGGAAATGGTTCATGAGAAAATCCTTATGACAAAGAATTTAAAGAAGAGGAAAATTAGTAGCCCCTCCCAATGTGTGTTATGCGGTAACATGGAGGAAAATATCAAGCATTTATTTTTCCTCTGTCCCTTTACCGTGGATACCTGGAACTATGCTTTAGCGCCTTTGTCTTTTGCCCCCCAATTAGCGAAAGACTGGAGTGAGATGTTTATTCAATGGAAACATAAATTTTCTTTTTCTCCAAACTCTTTGTTAAGGCGTTGTTGGATGGAAATACCCAAATACCTATGTTGGTCTATTTGGCTATGTCGTAATCAGGGTATTTTTCAGAATAAGCGCCATAATTCTGAAACCACAACAATCAAAGGAATGATGCTACTCTTTGAGGTTATTTCTTCTAGGTATTTCGATGCTTCGGATATGAAGGAGTTAACTAGATCAAGATCTCCTCTTCTAACCTCAAAGCTCCATTGTCAAAGCCTTATGTACTCCTGTCCTTCTGTATCGGATTGAAAGGGGAAGAATTGGCTGAATGGAAAAGGAAAATTGGGAAGAGCCAATTATATTTTGATGGAGCTTCAAAAGGAAACCTAGGGGATGCTGGAGAGGGAGGGGTAATTGTTAACCTCGAAGAAAAAACATAAATAAATTTTGCATGGGGGCTAGGCATCACAACGAATAATTGAATAATCAAGTCGAAGCCCTTTCTCTTTGGCAGGGTTTGAATATCAGTGTGGCTAATGGTATGAAAATATTAACTATATTTTGTGACTCTATGATGATTATTCAAAAATGTGTGAAGCTATCCAAGAATTAGAACCTTCTCAAAGATGAAACCTTCTCAATCATGGTCAGGATTATTTATTTATTAAAAAAAATTGAAAAGGTGGATTTGTATTGCGTTGCGGGCCAACAACCCCCTAGCGGATGGTCAAGCCAACATTGTGGTGGCTCTAGAGCAAGGTTTATTAAGTATCAATCAAATCATTAAAGAATGTCATATTCCCTTATCTATATTAACTGCTCCATGCTACGGTTGTACTGTTGGGGTACATGTCTTCATAGTATCAAGTCGAAAATACATATGTTAATTCCCCTATGGTCCATTGCAGTGGATTAAGAGCTAGGGTGGTAGGTAAAGAGTTAAGCCACATGTGTGGCAACATTAGTTTGAAGTTCATGTGAGAGGATAGGTGGGCTTCAAGGTCTTGGTTACTCACTGGGAGTTGAAATATAGTTAGATTCGTAGGGGAAGCTGGTACCATCGCAAATGGTTCCTGGTTAATTTTGGCGGCGGAGGAAATGGATGGTAGCTTCTTTGACATGATTCTGAATCGATTATCGTTGATGAAGGATAAGACTGGGAAGAATGTCGAGTTTCACCAAGCCATTATATATTGTAGTTGGCTGCGATCGATAAACCAAAGGATAATGATTATTCAAAGCCGGATTATTGCCAAGATGGCCTCTGCAAGTAATGATAGTGGTGGAGGCACATAGTCATGTAATGGCAATGGTGGAGGCATTGAGAGTTTAGTAGACAGTTCGTGTAAGCAAGTGATTAAGGAAATTGTGAAGGAGATAAATGAAAACATGGCAGCTATTTACACCTAGTTATCAAGACTGAGCAAAGATATGTAACTGCTGCAAAAGATAATGGAAGGTTTGTGCATCGACGTGTTGAGTGTGCAGCAGAAGGTGGAAAACATTGAAATAAAAGTGGAAATTTCTACAGTCAGGGTTCTAAAGGAAGTTTTCGGGTTTGGGGAAGCTATGGTCCCCAACGATGTTGGTGTTGCGGTCATTGTTGCCCCCCCAAACCTGGATATTAAAGCAGGTGGTGCTGAAGAATTGACAACGACAACGGATGAACATTCAGGAGAAGAAATCGACCCCAGTAGCAGTGGATATATGTTCATTTTAATGTTATAATTATGTTATGTCGAAGTATAGAATATTGTGGAGTTTTTTGGAGAGTTTATAGTTTTAGCTATGTACTTAGCTTATATGTAAATAAAGTTGGTAGCAAGAAGGACCTACTTCAATGTAAAATGATGAATATTGCAGAGAGTGTGCTCTTTAATTTTGTACGGTACATGGCCCTTTTCCAGTTTATATAATGAAAATGCTACCCATTTCTTTATATATATATTAAAAGAAATGCATGAAATAACCATATTTAATAATATTTTTATATGTACGATAATATGTGAAATTTCAACGTTAAAATTTTTAAAATCGGTCTAGATTCATCTTAACTCGGATCCACTAAGCACCAAGAGGGATCAAATCTCTTTACACTCTAAAATAAGTTTGTATCTCAAGAAATTTGATCCCTCTCAGTGCTTGGTAGACTTGGAGTTAAGATGGGTCTTGGTTTAATTATTAATTACAAGTAATTATAATTAGTAATTATAATGATAAATATAATTATTAATTTTATGTTTTTTCTATTTTATTTAATTCTTATTTTTAGTTTTATGTAATTTGACCAACTCAAAATGTTAAACAAGGCATTACAACATCTCTACCATATTGAGTTGGAGAGTGCCTCTTGGTGCAATAATTATGAACTATAATTTTGATAATATATAAAAATTTAAAGTTATAATTTAAAAATATTACTAATGTAGATCCATCTTAACTTTGGATCTATCAAGCATCCAAAGGGATCAAATTTGTAGAGGTGCAAACCTTTTTTTTTAGTATAAAACTTGAGGAAAGTTTGCACCTCGATATATTTGATCTCTCTCGGTGCTTGATATATTAAGAGTTAAGATGGATCTATGTTGGTTACACACACACACATTCAAGTGGGATACCCTATCATAACTCAATTATCAAACCAACACTGGGGATAACCATCACATATATTCTTTGATTAAATTTGCGTACACTTTAATCTTAACCAAACTCATTTTCTAATGTAGAGATAATGATCATTTAGAACAATATGGATTGACTCTTTTCCCAAATAAAAAATGTTTGCAAACATCCTAATCAACTATCAAATTTTTAAAATAATTATTTATTAAAAAAAAAATAACTTTTTAAGCCTTAATTCTATAAGGTAAAGCCCATATTTATAGATATATCTAAAAAAAACTTTACTTTAAGATGCATTAAAAACATTTATAAATCATGTCAACAAAGGAAAAATAATTTACTTTTCAACGTCATACACAACAAAAACTAAATAACAAACACCTTCATTAAACATTTTAATTTCAAACAACTGTAGAAAAGCTTGAAAGCAAATGAAGTAATCAAAGTTATCCACCTTTCTAAATATTATGCCACATAAGTTGATCAATTTTTAAACAATATGCAAAATTTTATATTTGATTTAAACATTGTTCATGCTCTACATAATTAATTAATTAATGTTCACTCAATAATTTTATGTGCACTTTAATCTCAATTTTCTAATTTTAGAAATAATTATCACGTAGAGAAATATGCATTGACTCTTTTTTCCCAAATTAAAAAATGTGTAAACATGGCAATCAACTATCCATTTTACTTTTTAAAATCTTAATTCTATAAAATAGAGTTTATGTTTATAAATATACCTAATTATTTAAATTATTTATACTAAAAAACTTTAATATAAAATGCATAAAAATCAACTATAAATCATGCCATAGTAGGAAAATAATTTATCCTTCTTCATTATTACGAACAACGAAAACTAATTAACACACACCCTTCAATAATCATTTTAATCTCCAATAGTTGTAGAAAATACTTTTGGATTGAAGCAGATGAAATTATCAAAGTTATCCAGCTTTTTTTAAAACACTTTTGGACTGAAAAGCAGTTGAAATTATCAAAGTTATCCACCTTTTTTGATATTGTTACACATGAGTTGATCAATTTTTAAACAATGTTCAAAACTTTTTGCTTTAAACATTGCCCATGCCCCTACATAATTGATTGATTAATTAATTAATATTCATTGATTAATTTTATGTACACTTTAATATCAACAAAATTCATTTTCTAATGTAAAAATAACTATCATGTAGAGCAATATGCATTGACTTTTTTTTCACAAATTAAAAAATGTATGTAAACATCCCAATCAACTATCAATTTTTTTAAAATGTAAACATCCCAATCAACTATCAAATTTTTTAAAATGATGGTTTATTAAAAGTGTAACCTTTTTAAATCTTAATTCTATAAAATAAAGTCTATGTTTCTAAATATACCTATTTTATTTATATTAAAAAACTTTACTAAAAAATGCATACTCCCAGCTCTTGAACTCATCTATGTACTACATTGTAATCGTTTAATGAAATTAAATCACATCACAAAAACACAATGGAATGTCTATGTAATTTGGTTTTAATATATGCTTATACGACTTTATGCGAGTGAACTAGTTATAATATGTTTGTGTGTGTTTGTATTGACATTTATTCTAGTGATAGTGTTCAAAGAGTTGATTTATCACTAGGTTTGTTGTGTAATATAAAATTATAATTTAATATTTTAATGTATTATTAATTTAACCTTTTATTATTGGAGTTGTGGTGTAATAAAACCTTATGAACAGACTTAGGAAGATACAAAGCTAAAAATATTTGTATACTTTTGCGGATCTAACAACGGTTGAATTCTTCATGGATCACAATCTTTCCCCTAAAATTATAATTTAATATAAGGGTTTTAAAAACTCAATAAACATATAGGTTATAGTGTTTTTTTACGTGAAACATGCAGCTAGTTGAATTCTTTCCGGATCACAACGTTGACCCTAAAATTATAATTTAATATAAGGGTATTAAAAACTCTATACATATATAGGTTATAGTATTTTTAACCTAAAACATGTGGAGAATGGAAGGAAAGCTAAGTAAAAATAATTAAATTGAGAGATAAGAAGGCCGAACTGCGAAGAGGAATGGCCAACCCACAGATTAGAGAATTATCCACTTCTTTAGTGCCTAAGTGCCAACTCAGAAATGTTAAATGCTTCTTAGCCCAAAGGTGAAGCTCAACTACTGACTCATTAGTGAGCTAGCTTTCCCCACTAAGAATTCCACTTAGACTGCTAAGCAAGCCTGAGTCCAATAGTGATAGAGGAGATGCAAGATTTCCTTTATATGGCGCATGGGACTGGCCAAGGTCAAGCATGGTACCAAGGTCCCAACTCCTTTGCAAGAAATGTTGTTTAATTCCCAGAGTCTGTAATTTAACTAAGAGAAGCACCCTACCTGGGCGAATAAATTGTTGCCTGATTGTGTCGTTGGATGTGATGTGGGTGGTAACCATAAACCTAGCAATAATGTTTATCATCATTTTTTTCTAAAGTCGAACAGTTGCACAAGGTAACCAAAGTGGGTGAGCAGGTGAGAGGATCCGCTACCAACGTGAGTAGACTCATTGAGGAGTGAAAGTGCAGGGGAGGTGTGTCATGTTTTGGGTATTAGATAATGGCATGGGAACAAACCCTGTGGCTCATTCCAAATTCAAAACAAACCATTAAGGGGGTGTGTTGCCACGTTCCTTGGTCATGTGGCCAAGTGGGACGACAACAACCGACCCCCCACCTTCTCGCTTGTGAAACACCCCATTGGGGAACTTTTTACCTTATCTTAGAGGAAGACTAGTTCTTAGATAATTATAAGGATTTTTAAACTTTTTAAAGAGATTTTTTCAAAGGTTTATAACACATCTACCAAGAGTGTCTCCCACTAAACCCCATACTAATACTAGTAGCTAACAAGCCATAAGAAATTTAAAATCTTACTATAAAACCAAACAAATTCTTCAACCTATATAGTATTTACAAGAAACTCAATATTGTCATTGTTAAGGCTACCTACAATGTTCATGTACTTTCTAATAACATTTAGCCTTAATCTCATACATGTGAGCATGTACCATTTTAATTACAAATTTCTCTATTACCCTAAAAGAATATAAACACCATACATATAACAATTTTGCATTGAATATTGTTACTGATTCACCTTGATTTAAAAAAAAAAATGTTACATTAAATATTTTATATTTTGATATATATAATTATCAAATAAACAACATATATCCAATAAAATTATTAAATGTTATTTTCTTTTCTCGCGTTATAAAGATGATACTGAAAGTGAACCTAGATTTTAAGGTAAAGTAGAAAATATCACAATAGTTTCTTCTAACCACCTAATATAAATTAAATTAACAATTACATTAATATCATAGACGTTATATATCATATTTTTTCAATACAACATCATAAATGCAAATAATATTACATTAAATATTAAATATTTTTAATTTATATATATAATTGTTAGAGAAACATATATCTTCAAAAATGTTACATCTACATAATTTTTAAAGAAACAAATACCTTAAACAATATTATATTAAATGTCACATGAAATTTGATATGTATAATTATTACACAATCACATAAGTTCAACAATATTGTATTAATTTTATACAAGACATTTCACATCAAGTAAAATAAAATATATTGTATCGAGTTTTATTTGTAATTATAGTATTAATGTATTTTTTAATAGTATTTAGTTTCTATTTTATATACTAGTTTGTTTTTTGTTTTTGTTTTTGTTTTGTTTTTTGTTTTGTTTTTTTTATATATTGGAACAGATAACATTATATTAAAATAACTAGATACATAGCCATAACCATTTACATGTTTCATAAATATCTAAGGCTCGCAAACTTGGGATTGAGCACGGAAGTTGAATCCAAACTTTGCAAGTTCCCCATGACACAAAAATCTCAGTCCCTTTCCAAGTAAATATTTCCATAAAACCCCCAATATTCAGACACATTTACATTCCATTTTCACAATTTTTATTTTGATCTAGTCTAACTTATTATTTTTTTAGTGAAAACTTTTTCCTTTCTTCCCAACATGAGTCCAACCCGCATTTTCTACAAATTCTGGTGGATCATTCTTCGACAAGTACACGATTTGCCTGATTTTCCCAAGAAGTTGACTTTTCAACATTATTCTTTGTAGTTTTTGGCAGAGATTTGTTTTCCACAAGGGATTGTTTCTTTTCCACTAATGTTATGTCGAGGGAATCCTTACTGGCGATCGGAGGATCCACATTGGCCTGCAATTTTTCCTGCTTAGATTTTGATGTCGTGGATGCAATTTCTTTGGTCGTATATGCTTCCTTATTTTCTTCTAATTCTTTTTGGTCCTGAAGCTCTTCCACTTTGTATACCGTATAGTGATCACCTTTTTCTCCTTCCCACTATTTGGGTCTTCGAGGATTTTTACAGACTTTGCTACTCTGAGAATGTTTGGGGCAAATTTTAATTACATACCATGTTTCATAGCTTGCTCTACGCCATAATGAAATATTATCATAGTCGAGCTTTTAGACCCAAACATAGTTTGGAGCTGTCAAATTAATCTCCACAGGAAAACCCTTATTGAAGTCCATCTCCATACAAATGCGATATAAGTAGTCTTGTAATTTTTTATTTTTTATTTTTTATTTTTATGTTTTAGAACAATGGCGATAAAACTTTCCTACCACATTCTCAATGGAGGAAAGTGATGTAAGATTCCAGAAATGCAAGGGAAGGTTCAGAAACCTTACCCAAACTAGGGTTGTGGAGATTGATGTCATTATTGGATCAAAAGTGGGAGCAAGGCTGTGGGGAGCGACCCTGAGAACACGCTCCTGAAATTTTCTCCCATTTGGGAGCCAATTTCGGGAGTGTGCTCCTGGTAAAAAAAATTGCTCCCTAATTTCCTGGGAGTTATCACTCCCCTTCGCTCTGAGAGTGAATTTTAACTACGAGGAGCAATAAGGGAGAAATTGTTCCCTTGAAAAAAAATTCTCACGCCCTAAAACTCCACACGCGACCAAGGCAAAGGAGGGGATACTTTTGGAGGGCAAAGGGAGAGGGAAACAATAAAAATCCTCCTCATTTCCCTTGTTATCACCATTTCAGTTGTGAGAAAGAGAAACTGAGATGATTTTAAAGGGTTTGAGCTTGAGGATGTTATGGGAGATAGTTGGAGCTTGCAAGCTTGGGAGATTGAAGGGAAATTATTGGAGAGCCAAAGGGAGATTGTTGGAGAGCTAAAGAGGTAGGGTATAATCCCATTCTTTTTCTTTCAATGTTACATTTGTGTAAAACTATATTGAATGTTCAATAAATCTACAATCTAGATGTTCTTCTTCTCTTCTCCTACTCTTTCCCACTCCTCCCTCATTTTATTGCATGAAATAATTTCAACCTTCAACAAATATGATGAGTATATGGATTAGC
The DNA here is from genome assembly GCA_000404065.3 of Pinus taeda. NCBI lineage: Eukaryota > Viridiplantae > Streptophyta > Pinopsida > Pinales > Pinaceae > Pinus > Pinus taeda. The sequence goes on from APFE031010883.1 coordinate 216,814, forward strand.
CTTACCTTGTTGGTTCCATTTTTTCTATGATCATGATGGTGTTGGGAAGTAGAAGAAGAAGAAATGATGAAGATGATGAAGAAGTGGGTACTAGTGGAGGATACCCTGGAGAAGAGGAGGACGAGTACCAAGAGGAAGAGGAGGAGGATAATGGGTGTGAAGATTATGGAAAGAAAAGGGTATACCAAACACCCTTGTGGAAATATGTCACAAGGCTTGGAGGAGGTAAAGGGGGTGGAAACACTAAATTTGTATGCCCCCATTGCAATGCCACTTACATATGTTCATATAACCATGCTAGAAAGCATCTATATAAGAAAATTCTGTGGGATGGGAATAAACAAATAGGAATCAAAACTTGTGCAAATGTGTTAACACAACAAAGGACCAGATATATAGGGGAAGAGGAGAAAGCACGATACCAAACAAAAATATTAAAGGGTGAACATGACGCCATTAGCACACATAGAGAAATTGTAAGAACTCCATCAACATCCACCCATAGTAGTGGCTTTGCAGCCACAAGCATCAACATCTATTTAAGGCATAAAACAATATATAACTCCTTGACTAAGGTTGTAGGGATGACATGGATGCAAAAAAAAATTGCTTCTCTATGCATGTGGCATACCATTCAATGTTCTTCACTCACCTTGTTGGCATGAAATGGTTGTCACCGTTAATGATGCCCTTGAAGGATACAAGAACCTTGGGTCTGGAACTGTGGGACTTGAATGGGAAAAGCCAACATAAAAAATAGTTTGGGTAAATTCACAAATTCTTGGAATGAATATGGGATATCCATTATATCTGATGGTTGGACAAATGTAAAAGGAAATCTGTTGATAAATGTTCTTGTTGTGTCTGTTACTGGTGTAGTCTTCCTTTCATCTCATGACTACTCTGATAAGTTTAAGACTGACGTCAACATTAAAGAAGCATTAACTCAAACTATTGAAAGTATTGGGCCATAAAATGTCATCTAATTCATCACTGATAATGCTTCTAATTATAAGGTGACATGAGAACTTATTGAGGATAAATACCCCAATATATTTTGGTTTGGGTGTTTGGTTCACAAAATGAACCTTTTGATGCATGATATTATTAAGATAAAGGAACCTCAATACAAATGGATTGGTTAATTGTACAAGAAAATGATAAGTTTCATTATCAATCATAACAATAACCATGGCCTTTTCCATAGTCACTCAAGGTTGGAGCTATTGAAGATAGCAAAGTCTATATTTTCTAGTTATTTCCTCACCTTCAGGCTCCTGATGAAGGTAATAGAGGCATTGGCTAGCATAGTATCAAGTGAATCATGGTAAATATTAAAGCACAGGGCTACAAGGACATCTAACATGGAGGATTTTCAAGAGTAGAGGACATTGTTCTTGATGGTCAATTTTGGACAGGTGTGAGGAATGTTTTGCATTTCACCAAGCCCATTTATAAAATGATTCATTTGCATATATAGATGCACCAGTGATTGGGGATGTGTATGAGAATATGGATAACATGCTAGAGCAAATAAAAGATATTGTTGAGCCGAAAGATCAAATCTTCTATGATCATATTCACAAACATGTGGTCAAAAGGTGGGATAATCTTAATGTTCTACTCCACACCTTTGCATATGTCCTTACACTAAAATACTACTCTCCATCTTGGTTGGCCCAATCTGCACCTGGGGGTGGGGTTAGGATAAAACCCCATACAAATCTAGAGGTACAAAATGGGCATATAACCACATTAGACAATTTGGTGCTTGACAAGGAGTGTGCTAAATTGCATGGAGAATTAGGAAAATACTTCATGCAAACTAGAGTGTTTGGTCCTTTGCATGCTATTGATGATAAAGATAGAATGGGTCCTATTGAGTGGTGGAACATGTATGGCTCTATGGGACCTTTGGAAAAATTGGTAGTTAAAGTGCTTTCATAGGTGGTTAATACTTCTTCTCCAGAGGGGTGTTGGAGAAACTATAACTTAATCCACAAATGTCAAAAAAAATTGCCTCAATCAAAACTGGGCAAAAAACTTGGTTTATGTACACTACAACTTGATGTTGTTGACACATTATAGTGAGCGGGCTCGATATGATAGAGCATATGTCACTTGGGACAACAACTCGAAGGAGGATAATTTGGAGGATGGAGCCTTACATTTGGAACAATTGGAATTTGAACTTGTATAAGATGATGATGAAGTAGCAACAACAACATAAAGAACCATGCCACCCCCATCATCCACTAGCAGTGCTCTAGTTGCACTAGCTTTGCCGACACCTCCATATGCAACCTCATGTGGAGGTCATGTATCTTCTAGTTTTGGACGTGGCCATAAAACTATGAGGGAGGGGACTCCCAATACACCACGAGAAAAAAATTAGAAATTTCTGGTGGAAAGAGGGTCAAGAAACAGATAATAGATTTACTTGTCTTTTCTAGTTTCTAGTATTTTTTATAACTATTGACTCTTTCATATTTATTATGGTATTTTTTAAACAATATATGACAATTTAAGTTTGAAGTTTGAAGATGGAAATTATAACTCATTGGTAATGAATTATGAAGATGATGCTTCATGAAAGTTGAAACATTTGATTTCACGTTTGGTATTCTTTGTTATAGTTCGGTAATCGTTACAAGTACAACTTTAGTGATGTCAAATGTTATATATTGAAATTTGAAAGTTTGAAACTTTAAGATTAATGAATCACGAGACTTGATATGTTGTAACATGTAACTTGTGGATGTGTGGTTGATGAATATTATAACTTCTAGTTGATTGATGTTATATGGTTTAATCCACGTTTTTATGCTTTTTATATCTAATTCATCATTCTACATGCTTTTGTTGACACATATGCATCAAAACATTTAAAAATGTATATTATATAAAATTAGCTCTCAATTTGGAAGCTTCCAAAAATTGTTGCTCCCTACTCCTGCTTCTGCTTTTACTCTCGCTTCTAAGCAGCCTTGAGTGGGAATCCAGGGCTACATGAAGAGGCCAACGCTACCCCAAAACCACAACCCAACTTCACAAGTGTCTTTCTTTTCCTCTATATTATCAAAAACCACAATGAAAAAACCTTAATCTATAGGATAAATGTCTAGTTCATCTATCAAAAGGGTCTTCCAAATATCAGAGATCCATTTGTGTAAATCATCCAACTGCGGCCAATACCCATTAAACCTACAAACAAATCCATTCTCCTAAAAACGTTTTTCACAACAAAAAAGCCTTGTGATCCATAGGAACATTGAGGAAAGGAATTTCTTAAACCACCAAAAGACCAAAACCAAAATTTAGCACAAAGTTGTATGAAATCGAGGAAGAGCTAGCTTGAACGACAACCATACCTGCAAAATAAATTATCTTTTTCATCGAATCATAGGGATTTGCCATTGAATGATTTGCAGAAGGGATCTACAAAAAATTCACGCAAAAAAAAAGAAAAGAAAAGATTGGACGACTATGGTGAAACCCTAGTTGTCACAAGGGTTCCTAGAAATGCAAGAAAATACGAAGACATTTATAATGGTTACAAGGTTTCCAAATAATAGTCATTAGGAGCACATTCAAGAAAAGGTTAATAATCTTGTAGATGGCCGCTTATAAATAAAGGAAAAACTTAGGAGGCTAAAGGGAACGATATTGAAGAAAAATAATGAACTTGAAGAATGGAGGATCAAGAGTTCTAGGACAACTGTCAAGCTTCCTAGTATTGAGGAGTGGTTAAAACTCTTGATAAGGCAATAACAAAAGCACACTCTTAAGTTTCTCTTAACAAGAGCAGGAGGTGAAATGTACACCAACCCTCTTCAGAAGTACATAAGCAAGCTTACAACAAATGGAGATCATAATTGCAGGGGTGTATAATTGTGAGTAATGAACAACCTTGCATATTATTGATCAACCCACATAGGGAGAAGATAATTGATGGATGATGCAAGGAAGTAGGAATCCAAGCTTTTGTTAGAAATTAATTAGGAGCAATGAAATACACAAAATATTGCAGAAACACAAATACAAAAATTCATAAAACAAGGGAGACACATATATGTGGTTCACCCAATTTGAACTATGTCCACATAGAAACAACTAGTCCTTCCTTTTATATTATCCAGCAAAATGAATAGATACAATGTACAACAAATCCACTGTAATTTCCTCTTCGCTCTCACACAATCTCTCTCTCTCTCTCTCTCAGAATAATAATCCATAGCCGCAATACAATTCCGTTATATAAACCGAGGGGGTTCCTTCTAGGGCAAAAATCCCTTAATTAACACAATTTCTACTGTCAGATCATCCACCTAATGAACGAACCAGATTGACTACGAAATTACAATATTTTACAATGCATTTTTTCATCTATTTTTAGCTTCAGGGGGGCTCATAAAAGTCATTGTCTCCCCCCTAGACCCCCCTGACATTGATTAAACAGGCAGTGTTGCCACCCCATTAGGAGCATGGATCCAACGCAACACAAACAAAAACCTCTGAACAATCAGAAAGATAATCAGGCTCCACACCCAACAATCTCCCACTTGGAGACTGATTATAGCAACTCCATCGTTGTTTCACTTGATGGACAATGCTTCCACTTTGGACCTGTTTGTTTCTCATCTTCATCATCATACTTGAAGACTAATTGAAACTGAGCATGATCTCATTTTCTCCCTGGTTACAACTTTTGTTAACATGTCTGTAGGATTCTGGTTAATGTGTATCTTTTCCAGCTTCAACTGTCCATCTTCCAACACTAACCATATGAAATGGTACTTTAGTTGCATATGTTTAGTCTTGGAATGAAATTTTGAGTTCTTTGCAAGATGAATTTCACTCTAGATGTCACTTTATGACTTGCCCATCTCTTACTTCTTGCCCAACTCATCCATAAACCTTTGCAACCAAATCATTTTTTTACTAGCTTCTGTAGCAGCAACATACTCTGCTTCCATTGTTGAAAGTGCAACAATGTTTTACCCTATGGTACTCCTCTTGTTATCTCTATCACCTGCCATATCTACATCAACATATCCCTGTAGAGCAATGTTTGAACCGCCAAAGAATAATGCTTGATTTGTGGTACCTCTCAAATACCTGAGAATCCACTTCACTGTCATCCAATGCTCTTTTCCTAGATTGTTCATATACCCACTAATAGCTCCCATTGCATGTGCAATATCAGGCCTTGTGCAAACCAATGCATACATTAAGCTTCCAACCGCTGAACACATATAATCCATCTCTTCCCGACTCTTGGGACACATATCATTACTTAGTTTGAAATGGCTAGCCAAAGGTGTACTAACTGGTTTTGCATTTTGCATATTAATTCTTTCCAACACCTTTTCTATGTACTCACTCTGAGATAATGTTAATTTGCGATTTTTCCTATCTCTAGTTATTTTCATACCAAACATTTGTTTTTCAACACCCAACTCCTTCATTGCAAATGAATTTGTCAATTTTCCTTTGAGCACATTTATTTCCTGCATGTTAGACCTTGCAACAAGCATGTCATGTACATACAATAGCAATATAATATAGTTGCCATCATTTTGTTTTTTAAGATAAACACAGTGATCATAATGACATTTAGTATAACCTTGTCGAGACATAAACTTGTCAAATTTTAGATACCATTGCCTTGGAGTTTTTTTTAGGCCATACAAGCTCTTCTTCAACCTGCACACTAATTTCTCCTTCCCTTTGACATCATATCCTTGTGGTTGTTGCATATATATTTCTTCCTCCAAATCCCCACGGAGAAAGACCGTCTTTACATCTAACTGCTCAAGATGCAAACCTTTTGTTGCCACTAGACTTAAAATAGTCATGATTGAAGTCATTTTAACAATAGGAGAAAAAATTTCATCAAAATTTATACTTTCTTTTGTGCAAACCCCTTCACCACAAATCTAGCCTTATACCTATGTTTACCTCCATCTTCTTCCTTCAACGTGTAAACCCAATTATTCTGCAATGTTGTTTTACCTACAGGAAACTTGACTAAGTCCCAAGTTTGGTTATGCATCAAGGAGTCCATCTATTTTTCCATGGTTTGCTCCCACTTCTTCCTAGTTTCTACCTGCATTGCTTCTTCATATCTTTTTGGTTCACCAAAATCAATCAACAATACATAATATATTGAATGAGAGTATCGTTCAGGGGGTCTACTTATCCTGGTAGATCTTCTAACACTAGTTTCAGGTATTTGAGGTGCCTATTGTTGTTGTGGCTGCTGATCATTCTAATTTTCAGACACCTTTACCTTTTTTGTGATCTCATTGAGCACTATGTATTAATTATTTTCCCTACATATGATCTTTATACAAAACCTTTTCATTGATTATGACATCTCTTCTCCTAAATATTTTGTGATTTTCATAATCATATAAGTGATAACCAAAATCATTTACACCATATCCAATAAAGGTACATTTCTTTGATTTTGCCTCAAGCTTTGTTCTATTTTCTTTATTGATGTGGACAAAGGCTTCACAACTTAAAGTATTTAAATATGAGTAGTTTACCTTTTTACCTGTCCATGCCTCCTCTGGAATACCACCATCTAAGGAACTTGAAGACCCTCTTTTTATTAGATAAATATCCGTATCTACAACATCTACCTAAAATTGTAAGGGCAATCCTGCATGCAATCTCATGCACCTTGCACGCTCCATGATTGTCATGTTCATCCTTTCTGACACACCATTTTCCTATGGTGTTCTTGGATCTATCTTCTCTCTGTGAATTCCAAGCTTTGAACAATAGTTATCAAATTGTTTGCTATAGTATTCCCCTCCATTGTCTGATCTGAGACACTTCAACTTCTTTCCTGTCTCATTCTCAACCAAATCTTTCCATTTCTTCAAAGTATCAAATACATCAAGTTTATTCTGAATATGATAAATCTAGGTTTTTCTAGTTGCATCATTAATAAAAGTAACACAATTGCGAGACCCACCGAGAGATGATACCTCAGCATGTCCCCCATACATTTGTATGAACAAGCTCTATTTTTTTTTTCTCTTCTTTTCCTTCCCAACTTTGATAAATCTGACCCTCTTTTGTTTTCCATAAACACAATTTTCACAGAAGTCCAAATCAACATGCTTCAAACCCGACAACAAATTTCTTGAGTGAAGAATCTGCATCCCCTTCTCACTCATGTGCTTGAGCCTCTGATGCCATAGTGTTATATCTACTCCCGTGGAGGTCAAAACATTAACAAAATAAGAAATACTATTGCATAAATACAATGTAGTAGTGACCTTCCAGGTTTTGTCTGTGAATGTATTTACACAACCTTCACCACCTAACTGCCCTATTGAAATTAGTTTTTTCTTCAGATTTGGAACATGCCTTACCTCCTTCAATAGTCATTGGTTTTCATTTTGTTGCTTTATAAAAACCTTACCCATGCCAATGATTTTACAGGGTTTACCATCACCTAAACGAACATGTCCAAAATCTCCTTGAACATAGTCATGAGAATGTTTCCTATCAAGTGTAGCATGGAATGAAGCCCCTGAATCAACCACCCATACATCAATACTATTTTCTATTGAAAGAGTCAAAGCATCTTGCAACACATCACCTGTCACATTCACTTCATGGTTGTTCTCTCACTGTCCATCTCCTTCTTTTCCCTTATGAGATTTTCAATATTTCTTTAAGTGCCCTTTCTTCCCACATTTCTAGCACAATATCCTTGATCTGGATTTGGATCTGTCTTTTCTTAACTTACTGCAATCTCCTGAGCTCTTTCCCCCTTTCCATTCCCCTACCCCCTTAGTCTATGCAGTCAAAGCATTACCTAATGTCTCATCAGAGCTTTTTCATTGCATTTCCTCGCTAAGGATGGCACCAACAACATCATCAAACTTTAAAGTACTAGATCTAGAGATAGAGTTACTAATGACCATAACTAAACCATTCCAACTTTTTGGTAATGAGCGCAGAAATAATAAAGCTCTAACTTCATCATCAAAATTTACCCTACAGAACTTAACAGATTGGTAATTGTGTTAAATTCATTTAAATGTTCAAAAACAAATCCGTCTTCTAACATCTTCATATTAAATAGACATTTCATAAGATTACCTTATTTGAGGCCAAGGGTTTTTCATATAGTTTGGTAAATGCCATCATCAAACCTTATGTTGTAGTTTCCTTTGAAATGTTAAATGCTATTGATGTTGCTAGACACAACTGTATTATTCCTAGTGCCTTTCTATCGAGAATCTTCCATTCTGCGTCCGTCATACTTGTCGACTTCTTTCATTTTCTGCTCAATTGTAGGTACAAATATTTCTGATACAGATAATCTTCCATATGTATCTTCCACAACTGGTAGTTTTGGCCATTAAATTTCTCGCCCCTAAACCTACCATCTTCCGCCATTGCTCCCACTCGAACCAAGAACCCTTCTCTCCTGCAAGTTTATTAGCCAAATAGACCTTCGATTCTGATACCAATTGTTAGAAATTTATTAACAGAGCAATGAAATACACAAAATATTGCGGAAATAAAAATATAGAAACCCATAAAACAAGGGAGACACAGATACATGTGGTTCACCCAATTTGGGCTATGTTCATGGAGAAACAACTAGTTCTTCCTTTTATATTATCCAACAAAATGAAGAGATACAACCTATAACAAATCCGTTGTAATTTCCTCTTTGCTCTCACACAAACTCCTCTCTCTCTCTCTCTCTCTCTCTCTTGCTCAAAATAATAATCGATAAGTGCAATACAATTCCTTCATATAAACCGAGGGGGTGCCTTCAAGGGCAAAAAACCTTAAATTAACATAACTTCTATCGTTATATCATCCACCTAATGAACGACCCAGTTTGACTACAAAATTACAATATTTTACAACGCAAATTTTCATTTACTTTTAGCTTTAGGGGTGATGTCCCCAAACCCCCGTTTGGCTGGGGGGGGGGGGCGCCGCGCTCATAAAAGTTGTTGTCACCCCCCCGTTAGAACCCTTGACAATGATTAAATGGGCAACATTTTTGCCCTATTAGGAATAGGGATCCAACGCGACACAAACAAAAAAACTCTAAGCAATCAGGAAGATAATTAAGCTCCACACCCAACAACTTGTAGGTTGGTCAAGCAAGATGGAAAGTTTATTAGGATGTAGAGTCAAGAGATAGAACCTTGGCATATCGACATACCAATTATAATTAGAGTAGCGTAGCAATAACATAGATTACTAATGGTTGGTGGGAGAGACTGTCTCTGGGAAGTCATGGACTCCAGAGGTGTTATGATGACAACTAACATCTACTATGACTGAGATCCCCATCAGTTAGACCGGAGGGAGATTACGTGTTGGTACCTTATCAAATGGGAAATTTATAGGAGATTATTTCTAGCTAGGGGTACAACACAGTTGGAGTGTTCAAGCATTAGGGATGATAGATTCCCTATTTGACAGTGGGATTCAGATGTATTATCCCCTCATATGGCAAGGCTTGACCAAGCAGGGAATCGCAACTAAAAGGCATGAGGTACAATGATTGATAATATCTTATTGATGCAACAGGAATTTAGTGAAGTCTTCTTTGGATTCATTTGGGATATAAGAATGGGTCTTGACATACAAATTTGGATTTCATTTTAGTGAGGCAAAGGGGATTCTTCAAATTCATTTGGGATCTTAGTATCGAGGTTAGAATTGCTTGTGGTCAAGCAATTTCGGGAAGGGAGGACTGTAATGTCCCTTTTTCCAAGCATTGGGAACAAAGGCTAACTTAGTATCCTATCCATTCCTATAAGCTACACATTTAAAAGTAACGATGTAATATTTGGGAATTAATTAATTAAAAAGTGACTAAGAAAGAAGAATATTATAAGTCAGTTTAATAAAAGAAGAAAAACAACCATGGTATTCGGATAACCTGTGGTATTTACCCATGATATTATGATAGTCCATGATTATTAAAGGAGATGAAAGCTGACTCTTAGGCAGACATTTGGATTATTGTTTTTGTTATTGTTGAGTTGAACTCTTGGAGCTTGTTTGGGTGAGAGCCCACTTTATATAGAGGGTTAATTTTGATGGTAAGTGATCCACCCCAACTATTCCAATGATGAGGGGTTTCGGTATTGAGACATATACCCTAACCACTCGAAAAAGGAGGCATTGAACCAGATCAACTCCCTAGGCTTAACGTGGAGATCACGATGAGAGGTCAATCAGATCTCTCACAAGTGCATAACATTGGAGGAGCCATTGTCAACCATACAACTATCTGTTAGTGTTTTACAGTTTCTTAGAACCATTTTAGCATGTATCTTCAGATCCATAATTAATAAAATAAGGCTAAGTTTTTTCGCTGCTATTTCTCATATGTATTTTTAAGTTGCAACATTTTTGGGTTTATATTTGCAATTTTATTTGTGCTGGTAATTCTTGTCCGAAATTGTGCCATTTTTTCTTTGAAGCAATTTCTAGAAAATTTTAATTAAACACTATTAAGGGATACTACACATGCCATGTAAGGTGAGCATCGAACAAGACAAAGAGCGTATTAATTCATTAGGCTCGTTGACATGCAGAGGGAAGTTATTGCCAAGGGAAAAGGTTGTTCGATGTGTTGCCACCTCAGAGACCTCATGAAGCACCCCCATCGAGGAACTATAACTTAGTCATTAACCAAACAATGGGTCCATCATTAGTGACTACTATTTGCATATGCAAGCTAACGCTTAACCAATATTTACTGATAACCACACCACCTAAAATTATAAGTTAATGATTTATAAAAAGATAAACTTTCACCTCTCTCAAATACTTTTAAGTCGTGCGTTATTAACCAAACACCATAAATACCTAATATAATAATACTACAT